>CAOLHI010002439.1:0-255667 GCA_948474755.1 Ctenosaura bakeri | reverse complement strand
AAAATGGCACCTGCCTGTCCTTTGCTGGATGGGGACAGCTGGAGAAGGTGAGCCCACCCTCCACTCCCCACCAATTCGCATTGGTGCGAATATACGTATCTACACCACTGCGAAAGTCCGAATCTGCTCGATCTTGAAAATTGTTTTGGATTTTTTCCTTTTTTCAAATAGCATGCTTTCCCATCACATCGGGGCACATTAACTCAGGATTACATGAGAATGATGGTAAATAAAGCAAACCTAACTTGCTCCCACATGCAGAACAGCTCCATGCCAGAACACATTGACCTGCATTAATAACCCTGTGCCGAAAGGGCCTAAGATTCTTTTCACATAGTAGCCAGTGGCAAAACCCATAAGGACTTCCATTTTGGTCCAATGTAGTGTAGACATATACTTACACAGAAGAAAAAACTTGTTTGATCTCTCATCTACATCAAATTCAAATATGGTTCATAGAACTCTCTCTTTGACAACCCCTGTGTACCTTAAATAATTTTGAATTTCAGGTCTGTAGCTAGCCACTGACCACAAACTAGGAGACATTAAACATAAAAAACTCACTTAAGTTCTCATTCATATGCATGTAGGTTCCACTGAATTAATGAAATCTAGTCACACAACTGTAGAATGAGGTCTGGTTGTGCCATTGATTTCAGCATGGGTTAGGCATACTGTCTCTAGATCAATGCACTTTTTCTCCTACAGGAGGTACTGCCAACAGGGCTGACTGTTGTCAATACTTTTGGCAAGCCAAACAAAATACTCCTGTTCCACAGTGATGAATCCTGGCTAGGAATTATTGCCTACAGGTGCAGTCCAAGACATTTGGTGTCCAAAGCTTAAATACTAAAAGGAGCCCCTCAATGTAGATTATATTAGCAAGCATCTAACTTGTCCACAGATTGATTTTAAACAGTCAAACATATATATTGCGTACTGGCCAAATTTGGTTGATCAAGTCTATAGGGTAGAAAAGAAACAAAGACAATGCTGAAGAAATATCAATGTTGTGCTTCTGTTTTGTCTCTGTTCTGCCTAGCATGGAGAATTCATCACAAGCAAATTTTAAGAGATGTTCAAGAAAGTAAACAAAATGATCTTCCAAGTACCGGTAATACATATGTTAACAAAGCCAACTACTTCTGTACTCTCCTATCATAGTTAAATCCTTGCATTAGTTCAGCATTATAAGTTATATATCCTTCATGGAAAACAAGGAGTGGGTTCTACCCCAATCTTAACCATGGTGTGCTAATTTTCAGAGCCCTAGAGGTTTTGACATGAGCATTCAAGGTCATGCAGGAAAATGTATTCCAGGACTCTGAGTTGCCCATGGTTTGGTTTTGGATGTTCTCTCTAAAATGATGGTAAATATTATCTTATGATGTCAAATGACATGGAGAGATAGGAAGGGGAAAAAAGATATATCAGGTGCTGTATTCTGATAGGTATTCTTAACAGGCTGTGTGTTCTTCACAATATAAAAAGTATGCAAATAGCTTTTGGTCTACGCATTAATAAATTGATTGAATATAAAAAGTACAATATAAAAAGTAAATACTTGCAGTCTTGGCAGTTATTTAATGCAGAGACTCTGAATATAATTTATATTATAAAAGCAGTGGTTCTTCACTGCTTTAAGGTGGGTGGGCTCAACATCAGCAGGCAGGTTGTTATTAATTTTGCCTACTTGCATGGGGATGGCAAATTACTTTCCCCCACCATTATCATTGAAACATCTTTTTATGTGAAGATTATTACAAGCACAACATGTGCTTAGAACTGCCCTAATGCATTCTGTGTAACCCAAATAAGTATGCATATGATAGATTGCAGGAAGCCTTCACTATTCCTGGGAAGGCTCAAAGACAACAGCAATCATATTTCTTGTCCTTGATCCTCTAATACATTGTGATGAATAACTCCTGAGGACGCTCAACCATATATGACTGTTGGTGGTCCAATATGACCAGATCATTTTGAGGGGAGAACACTTAGACTCTTTTGTCTAGTCATAGGGTGCATCAAATCCCCCCTGTCCACCCATTCCAAGGCCCATACTGGGACCTTCGGGTAAACTTCCTTTACTAATGACTCCTGGCAGGATGTTGCCTTTACTTCACAAAGCTCATAGATGAAACATTTGACAAACTAGATCCAAAGTGGCATTTGATATCTGTATAGTAACGTAATAAGTAAGATGAGTTTGAACTCATGATGAACTTTTGGGAAAGTTTGAGTAACTGCACCTGTGGGTCTGTAACTTGGTGGGATAACTCCCAGGACTGGAATGTAGCAATTTCCGGATAAAATTTTTTCAAGAAGATTTGACACCAAGTCTCCACATTGCTGACAACTTTGTTTTTCAGAAGGTGCAAAAAGGTATTGGAGACCAGTTATCTTGTTCTTCATATAAATTAAAAAGAGAAAGAGAGAGAAAAAACTTGCAACAGTTAAGGAGTATGCATCAACCAGCTTGGGGGGAAAGTTACCAAGTAAAGCTTCAGTTCTTAATGGTATGGAAAGTTAAAAGTTAATATGCTGAACCATCTATCTGGGATGTCAAGAAAGGTAATGTTAATTTAAAAAAAAATTAGTGGGATTTGGTGGCTATGCATGTTAACATGGAAAACAGTCCAAAATAAGTGTGATCTGCAGAAGAAGTAATTAGTAATCACAAATAATTCCAATGAGAAATTAAAATAGGAAATATCTAAAAAAACAAGCCAATGCAGGCACAGAAGAAGCTTATTAATGAGCTAAAAATAAGAAAGGACATGCAAGAAATGGAACAACAAGTCACCAGAGATGAGAACAGGCAAAAGGCATGGATTTGTCAGGACAGTATCACTAAATTTAATGCTTGGAATAGGCTTTGACTAGTAAAGAACACTAAAGGCAGCAGAGGCTTACAGTTCAATGAAGCTAATGAAATATTAACTTGAGAAAAAGAGAAAGTAGAACTGCCAAAATCTTATTGTCTCTCTCTCTCTCTCTGTCTTTTCCCAAAAGGATAAAGTTGCTCTGGAAATATGTGCTTAAACAAAGGAATTGGTTGCAAAAATATCACAAGATTCACACACACAAACACACACACACACACACTGAAACAGACTAGCATGGCTATTATTTTGAAAATTGCTATAATTTACTCCCCAAACATCTTGGCTGAAATTAAAAGATATTTCCACAATATTTTTGTGGACTACAGTCCCCACTTCTTCAGAAGCCTGAAAGGTGACACAAGACTCCTTTTTCTTTCCATACATAAACAGACTAACACAGCTATTTTTTTGGCAAAGTAAACAGAGAGAGATTAATATACACCAATAGTTTTTTATTATTATTATTATTACTACTACTACTACTACTATTTCTTACCTAAGGTGGGGTACAAGATAGATTAAAATACAATATACAACTAAAATACATTTAAAACATAAATAGATAAAAACACAACCAATTTAAAATTCATAGTTTAAAGTTGACTGGTTAGGCCTGTTGCTCTATGGTGACCCAACGAATTTCTTAAGCAAGGAAGACTCAGAGGTAGTTTGCCATTGCTTTATTCTGAAAAACAGCCCACAGCACCTCATATTCATTGGCAGTCTCCCATCCAAGTACTAACCTGGGCTGACTCTGGGAATGGCATTTTAAAAAGAACTGTAAGCCACGAGTCCTCTCCTCTTCTTTCAGCAGTAAGCAGGGACACTAGAACTGCTTCTGCTGCTATTACTGTCTTCCTTGTCCTCCTATCTTCTCCTTTCCATGGTTGCCAGGAAGCCAACCATTTCTCCAGGAGTCTCTAACAAGCACCTTCCAATCCTGCTAGGCTATGACAAAGAAAGACGATAGGCACTAGAACAGATCCAAATGTTGTTTTCCATGTTTAAGGCCATGACGACAGTGAATGCAAACCTGTATTTAGAACTATAAAAAAGGACCTATTTTTCCCGGATTCTGAAGAATTATTTCTAGCATCTTCTGTTTAGAATTATTTCTGAAGGATTATATCTAGCATATTCTGTTTATAGTGTTATTCAAGGTGTGGGGGAAATTGTGTACGAGTGCATTAATCCAGTGTTCACCAGGTACCCAACACTCAGTGTATCTGCGTTCTGTTCTGGTATACATTTCTGTTAAAGGAATTAGAATTGGTCTGGTGAACTGCTGGTATGAATATTTGTGTGGTGTGGATAAACAAATCCTCTCTTGTTGTTGTTGTTTTTTTTAAACACCTGTCACTTCAAACTCCTTACTGGTGTCACAGTTTGAATAGTTCCTATATGCACTCACAGGCCCTAAATACCCAAAGGCACCAGCTTGCATCTGATCTTGGAAGGTGAACAGGGTCATCCCTGGTTAGTACATAGATGGGAGACTGCCGACAAATACCATGTGCTCTAAGCTGTATTTCAGAGAAAGGAACCAGCAAAACCACCTCTGAGTATTCCTTCCCTAAGAAGACCCTATGAAAGTGACTTAAAGGCACATACATACACATATGCAGTCACACCGGGAAAGAGAAATCAGCCACCCAAGAAATCCACTGAGGTGGCAAACAGATGAGGTCACATTTCGCCTACACTTTTAAACAGATGTTACAGCTTAAGATGCTCAGAAAGACAAAGCTTTCATCCCAGCCCTAAGGAACCATTTTGCACAAAGTGATGTTCCATGCTCAGCAAAGTAAGTGTCACTTTGTGTCATGTCACTCAGCAATGTTGTACTACAGTGTAAACATGAAAGACAATCTGAGATTCTAAATGCTTTATTCAGTGCTAAGAGCAATTTGTTTTACACCCTTTACCATAATTACATTTGTCATTGAAATAGACTTGTGCTTAGCAGCCGCTCCCTCACCCTTCTGTCTTTGGAATGTCATTAGGATATTTTGATGTCTAAAGGAAATGTTTTTGAACTACAAAGCCTCATCTCCCACCCCCACCACTTTCCAAACATGGCTCTTCTAGCTCAGTATTTTTTTTATAGTGACTGACAATAGTTTTCCAGGGTCTCAAGACCTAACTAAATTTTCATGTTGTGATGGTGGCCAATGGTATCAAGGTTTTGTTTCGTTTTTAAATCTAGAAGTAGTGGGGGAGTGTGGTTGTTATTGAGATTGCAGCACTGAAGCAGGCAAAATTGAAGCACACACTTAAGTCTTTCCAGCCAACATCTAGTGATGGTAGTTAATTTTATTTATATCCTACCTTTTCCCCAAAACAGGGACTCAAATAATATATTTAAACATACAAAAGGGCAATATTAGAATGGAACTGAACTGTTGGTTACATTAAAAGCAATTTGAAACATAAAATTAAAAATAAATTTAAAAGGAGTTTAAAACCAGTACAGCACCCTAGTGAAAGCCCTTTCCATAAAAAGCATTCATTTTAAAAACCTGCTAATTACAAATAGGATTATTGCCATGGTGGTGGTAGTGGGGTGGTAAAGTTACTGCTTCACAAAGATTATGGCTATGGAGTAAAGGCCTGACATTTTCCCTGAACAATAGATTCTGCTGTTGACGTGAGCCACCTCCTGCAACTTTAGCTCAAGAGGAACACGTCACATGTACCTATCATCTGCCATTTCACAGATACACGTGGCCAACCAATATCAGAGTCAGAGGTGTATTTAGGGTGAGGCAAGTAGGGCACATACCTCAGGCACCAATACAGGGGGGTGCAAAAAGCTGTGCATGTAGGGGTAGGGAGTGGGGTAGAGGTATGATGATGGGGGCGGCAACTTCCATACTTGCCCTAGGCGCTGTTTACACTAGATTGATCAGAATGTGGGCAAGATGGCAAAAGTTATTAATGAGTAAGAACATGCAAACTAGGAGAGGCTGCAGCAATTTGCTTTTGTCTGAGCCAACTGGGAAGAGCAAGCTTCCACCCCTCCTTTCTGCTTCCCCCTGCTGAGTTAACAAAATGCAAACTATTTCTATAGGGACATTTTAAATGCAGCTGAAAAAATGGGATGTCAGAAAATTGATCAGGACTATCCTCACCAAATCAGGACAGTGGGAAGGTATGCCTACAGTTAGGCCATGAGACAAAAAAAATCGTTCCTACTTTTTCCTGGAGATGCCAGGGAAGGGACCAGGGATCATATTCATGGAAAGCATATAGCCTACTAGTGAGTCACAGTTCTTTGTACTGAGAAGGAGAAGAGAGAAAGAGTCAGAAAGAGTAGAGATATGAATCTCTGTAAATTTTGTTTTTGCAAGCACCAATTTACCATTTTTCTTTTCATTGCAAAAAAAAAAGTCATAACAAACTGAAGTTTTCAATTATTATTTGCAGTTTAGTACTTATTATGCGCAAAAGAAAAAAAATCCACAAGCAACATTTAGGTGCACAAAACAAGTCTCTTGTACAGAGAACAGCTGCATTTTTTTGTTCAGGAAACCGGCTGTCCAAGCAGACTTTATTTTCTCTGTTCAGAAAATGCTGATTTTGTATGTAAGTATGTAAGAATGTTACTTCTCTTGTGCATCTTTCATACAAACAAGATCAGGAACTCTGAAAATCTAATGTTTATATGTATGTATATATGCTTTTTAGAATAGATGTTTGTATTGTATGTGCAAGTTGTACTGTCTTATCAATGTTACATTAATGTTAATAAAATTTATTATAAAAAATTTATTATAAAAAATAATAATCCAATTGCTCCTAGGTTGTTTCAAGATAACATCTCACAAAAATGTACTTTTTAGTACTGAGGGGAAAAAATGCAACCTCCAATAAAGATTATCAAATTGGGGAGAAAAAAAGAAAATCTGACTAGGATTCTTATAATTGGGGTTTCACAGCAATCAATAAATTCATTTTCCAACCACTTTTTAAATCTTTTCAAATATTTCCATCCATACCAAAGAATCTTTTGGCTTAAGCAAACCAGCACTAAGTGGTGATATTGCAGCAGAGATGCAACTTAGTGGAAAGAAGTACCTCAGCCTTCCTTTGACCTGCTGGGTTCCCTTCACAAGTCACTTCTTCTGCCAGCCATTCCACTTACAGAAAGAGTTATGGATGCGTTCTATTCCCCTGCTATGTACTAGAGTTGCCAGGTCAAGATTATCTCAGGCCCTAATATTTCAGGGCCAAAACCTGAAATATCAGGGATAGCCCTTTCTGATATCATGGGAGGGCAACCTTTTCTGATATCATGGAGGAAGCCCTGGTTATGTCATTAATGCATGACACAATAAACATCAATAACAGTTACACAGAATATGTCATTCCAACAAAAAGATCAAGTCAAACCAATGAGGTTATCCTATACACACTTTTTAAGACAATTCTCTCTCTCTGAGATTCCTTCTTTTGTTCTGAGGACCAGAGACCTAGGGCCAGGCCCTGAGACCTGGAAACCATATCTCCCACTGTATGCACACACCCAGCCATCCTTCCTGCTCTTCAGCAGTGAACCTGATTCCAGCAACTTTGTTACCTAATATGTAGTTCAGTAAACATGAAGCCTATCAGTGAAAGTTAACAAAAGACTGCAAAGCTTTTAAAGAGATTAAAAAAAAACACACACTTTACAAGAAAGTGAATAAAGCAAAGATAAAGTCTCCCTGGTGTGTCTTTACTGCTCATCACTACAGCAAGTAGTAGGTACAATGGAAAGCTTATATAGCATTCATCTTCTATAGGCATAAACACTATAAATTGAAAATTTGCCCCTGGGAGTCAATTTCAATTAATGGATCATTAAAAGAAAATAGGATTGAAAACTTGACACACATCTTATATAACTCTCTTATTCCAGTGAGATGCCCATGCTTGCCTCTTGCAGCATCAAACATCCCCTACCCAACAAAAGGTCCTTTCACAACACACAACTATAGCACTACGATTCCACTTTAGCTGCCATGGTTCCAACAAATGAAACCCTGGGATTTCAAGTTTATGAAAGAGGAGAGCTTGAGTGCATACGCAGATTACAAACCTCAGAATTTCATTGGATACAACCATGGAATGATAGTGCTCTGTTTGTGCAACGTGAAAGAGCCCAAAGACTAGAAACAGATGGCCCATAATTGAGTCATCTTTCAAGAAAAGATTGCTGCTTGCACTGGGTTCATGCATTCTACTTTTCTATACAGTAAAATATCTAAGTAGCTCCCATTGAAATATATATTAATATGGTATAAAACTATTAAAAATGACACATAATCAAAGTATTGCAAAAAACTTGTTAAGGATTTCCTGGATCCTGAACTATTAAAGGTATTTTAAATGTGCTCCACTTGCCACCTGAACACAACAGAGCATAGAAAGTTATTTTTGACAAGAAATTACTTATGTTTGCAGTTTTGAGACTGTGGGCTTTTTCGCACTTTGGGGGAAAACGGGGCAGTCCGTTACTCACCGGACTGGCACACTCCCCCTCGACAATCCACGCCGATCCGGAGCAGCGCGTGCCCACGCTACACACTCTCCAGGGACAAAAATGGAGGCTTCCGGTTGGTGAAGGCTCTCCACCAACTGGAGAAGCTCTCCAGCCGGAAGCCCGCCCCCAGAAGATCTGCAGCCTCGCGCTGGCGTGAGCCTGTAGATCTACACTTAGCGCAGCGACGGACTGGGAGCGCCAGGCTATTGAAAGTCCTCTTTTAATCGGTCTTTCAATAGCACGGCGAACCACCAGTTCTGGGCGTTCCGGAGCCGGCTGAAGTCCGGACATACATTAAGTAGTCCGGACCCAGTTCGCCCCCAAGTGCAAACATCCTTGCTGGAGGACGTGCCACTCCGTTTTAAAAATAAAATGTGGAAAAGGCCTGTGACTATAGTTGTATTTTTTTAAAAAAAAATTCTGTTCCTCAACAGTAACTAAAATAGTTACCTTTTAGTTATTTTAGAAAAAAAATGAATGCTTTAAAATCCTGGTTTGTTGTAAGAAACACACTCTTCCCAGCTGCCTCAACACCAGCAACAAAGGCCATTTCCACATTAAACTGTTATAGCACTATTATTCCACTTGCAACATCCTATGGAATCCTTGCATTTGCAGTTTCGGGAGGGACCAAGTGGCCCCTCCCAAAATTGCAAACCCCAGGATTTCATGGGATGTTGCAAGTGGAATAATAGCACTATAACAGTCTAGTGTGGAAATGGCCAAAATATAAGGCAATGGCAGGAGGCACAGCAAGAGGCAGCACTTGAACCATGTGGTTTTCCTTCTGCACCACTTAGTGAGGCTACAGTCTTGGAACTATATCAGCAACTAACAATTGCAATTACATTGTAAAAGGACACAAGCTACCCCTCTAGAAATGAATGCAATGTAGTTACATCTCCTTTATAGAAAAAAAGGAACTGATAAAAAGCAGCTATGATTTTTACCAGGGCCCTTTCACATTAAGCAATTATAGCACTATGATTCTACTTGAATTGTCATGACATCATCCTATGGAATCATGGGATTTACAGCAAAAAGGTATTTAAAGTTCTTAGGCAGAGTTCTAGTGCCTCACCAAATTCTAAACACCAGGACTCCATAGGAAGTTGCCATGGCTGTAAAAGTAGAATGGTAGTGCCAAAGCTGTGTAGCAGGAAAGGTCCTTTAGTTCATTCCAAGCTTTGCGATGTATATCGTTCCATAGAGGCTGAATCTATCCTTTCTTAACAATTTCTGTTGTATGCTTCCTAGTACTCTTGACTCTTCTCCTTCTTAGTAATTTTCTTCAAGTTTTGCAAAATCCTACAAAAGGCACTGAATTTAAACTGTATTTTTAATTGCATTTTACCCTGTGTAGGCCCTTGCTTTTCTTTTGAATGTTTGTCAGCGGTGGAGCTTGGAGTGCATGGAGTGGGGTGGGAGGGGGCGGGGCCACAGCATGTGAGTGTGTCCATGGTGTGTGGACATGTGACCACGGTGCATGGGGGTGTGGCCGTGGCATGCGGGGGCATGGCTATGAGCTGGGACACCCCAAAAACATTGCCGCTGGGAGCAAACCTGTCCCATTGCCCCCCATTCTTACGAGACTGATGTTTGTTGCTGATGAGTCACATCTTGAAATTAGAAAGATGATGGGTGAGGTTGGGATGCAGCATTAGTAGCTTTCTTTCATCTCTCCCCTTTTTCATCTTTTAAACAACAATCTCCTCAGAAATTACCATCCTAATTAGGCATTTGCTGTTTGGATTGTCCTTTGTTTTGTTTCGTTGTGTCTCCTTCGGTGTTTCTCTCTGCTTCACTTTTATTTTTTTCTTCCTTCCTCATTCAAGAGACCAGTTTCAGTTTTCACTCCATTGGACTTCAGATGCAGGAGGCATTTTGTGTCAACTTTGAACATAATTGGAGAAACTTTTAAATAACAAACTTTTCAGAGACTATCACTTTAATTAGATCTTAATTAGACGTTTACTATTTACTACTAACTCTGTTTTGTTTTGATTTTTAGCTGCTTTCAGCTTAGTTTTGGTTTTAATGTCTTTATCTTGTTGAAGTACGCAATTGTTTTATACAAACATGATGGAAGAAGTTTTTTAAATAATGAAACTTCTTAGAGATTGTCACCCTATTTGGGTTTTTCAAAACTTCTTTTACTTTAGCTAGGAGCTTAGTTTGAGTTCTGGCATTTTGGTTCAGTCAGAGTTGCTCAGACATAATGGGAAAATTGAAAACAAAAATGTCTCCACTTCACGAACTCCTCCCATGTCTCCCCCTGTGAAGAATCCAAAGAGTGTAGTTGACATGGACCATACGTTTACCATACTACAAGGTATTGCTACACAACTTAACTAGATGAAATCACTAACACTATCTATGCAGCCTTTGATTACTTCTGTTAAGGATATTCAAGATTCAATGGGTGTATTGATAACCCATATACAGCATTGAACTGAAGACTGAGGGTCTAAAAGACTAAGGCCCTTTCCACACATGGAGGAAGCCACGCCCAAAAACACACCAAAACGGAGCTTACCTGGAGCCGTCGCAACGTGGAGCAGCATGAGTTCGCTGCTCCACACGCGGCGGCATCCTGCGGAGTCCCGCGGCGTCCAAAATGGCGGCTTCCGGCTGGTGGAGGCTCTCCGCCAACCGGAGAAGCTCACCAGCCGGAAGCACGGCCCCCAGCTGGTCTGCAGGCGTGCACTTGCATGCGCCTGCAAATCCACACCGGGCGCTGTGACGAGGCTGCACGGGGCTGCACGCCTGTGCTTTTTAAAAACCACAAGACAAGTGGTTTTCAAAAAGCACACGGCGCCGCCACTTCCGGTCGCCCCTGCGCGGATTGGGGTGTGGAACTACACAAAAGTAGTCCGCCCCAATCCACGTTACGGTGTAGACTACCTCCGTCAGAGGTCGCTCTACACTGTTTTTTTAACCCCGTGTTGAAAGGGCCTGAGTCACAGCTCATGAAATAACTATGAATGCTTCCCATAGCCTTTTGTCTGCCTGAATTTCTCAGCTAGAATCTTTCAATTGAGATGCCAGCCTATGGGTCATTGGCCTGTGAGACGTGGAAGCTGGTGTTCACCTAACTGAAGTTTTGAATAAATTTCTGCATGAATTGTTGGCTTTGCCTTCTGATTTTTAACTAGTAACTGAGACACCCTATCAAGTTTCCAATACTCAATGATATTTGAATCTATACCAGTTGTTGTTCAATTTCTCTGTGTGGCTACTAGAGATTGTCTGCTTCATACTGCTATGCAGCAGGGAGAGCTACAGTGGAAATTAGATAAGCTGATGATTTTTCGTGACCAGGAGATAAGTGGAAGAGACAATTTATCAAAGCAAAAATGCTAGCGAGGAAATTAAATCTGAAATATTACATCAGGTATCTGGCTATATTCTGTGTCTTCATGGATAGGGAATTTTAAAAAGTTCAATTCATTGTCGTAGCAGAATCATTTCTGACTGAGCTGAAAACCAGGTCCAAGGCTTAATCCCAGGCCAATATGAGGATTCCACACCAGCTGATATTATTTATTGAGCCCATCTCAACATTTCTTTCTTTGTTTCCTTCTTTTTTCTTTCGCTTTTTCTCCTTCAACCTCTCTTTTCTATTTTCTTTCATTCTTTGGATACTTTATTCATTTTATCACATTCTTTATTAGAGTTCCATTTATTTTATCTATTCTATTTTTTGTTTCTTTTCCCCTTTCCTATTGAGGGTATTCTGTTAGATAAATTAGTTAAGGGGAGGGAGAACAGTGGAGTAGTGAATCACAATGCTTTCTCCAACCAAAATTCCATGGAGTTTCTTTTTCCCTTTTCTTTTCTTTCTCTTTCCTTTTCTTTTTTAAAACAAAACTAACTTCACATTCTTTGTTGTTGTTTGGTTTTTGTATCTGTTTAAGTGTTTTGGGGGACAGAATTGTGGGCACTTCTTTTTTGATTTTTTCAACAACCTGAAATGATAATATTCTGTATTTTTTTTTTCATTTTAGTCACTTATATGTGAATTTATAAGCTACCTCATGGTTTGTAAGGTTAACATAAGCAATAAAAGCAGTGAATGATGATTTATGGAATTAGTAACTACAGATCACAACTTAGGAAATATATTCTATTCTATGCAAGCTTTTTAAAATCCTTTATCTCCCCTGCCTGCCATAATTATTTCAGTTTAGCATCTTTGGTTAATATAAACACATACAAAATTGAATTCTTGATAATATCAGACCGTGCTCTGATTTGTCTTGAATTGCACTTTTCTAACATTCCTAAACTCTCTCTCGTCTAGTTTTTTCATGTTTTGCTTCTCAATGATAAACAATTTGGGGCTCAAACAGATATGACAGAATATTTTAAAATGAACGAAGGCTCTGTAAATTCATAACGGCGCGTGTACAGCCAACATTCGTGGAAGACTCATTCATCTTATAAAAAGAATTACAAAAAATTAAAAAGAATTATTGAGCAAGCAGCTAAAACTTCTGATATCTCAATTTTCTGTTCTCTACCTTAAGAACTTTATTGATTTTATCAAACAAAAATTGAATAATATTCTCTTGCAACAAACAGAACTGGCTTTGATGTGTCTATGGAAAAATTAGGAATGTTCCAACAACATTCTGGTGCATCGCTTTATGCATCAACAACAACACAATGATTGATATACATCATCCACAGATATAAATCTACAGTTTTTGAAATTTTGTAGATCAGTAATGAACTTCATCAACAGGAATATGGGGACTTTATGTTAGCACCAAGACTGCTCCAAATTTACAAACATATATTAGAATCTGGCTTCCTCTCTTCATCATTAAATGATGACTCTATTAAACCTGGTAAGGATCATATTTGCTGTGCCTATACCACCCTATATCCTTACTTAATTTTATCAAAATATTGACAACTATTTTAGCGAATGGATTGCAAAAAGTCATTTCATCTTTGGTAAATCATGACCAGGTGGGATTTATCAAAAACAGGCAGGGAGCTGATAATATTTGATTGGTTGTGGACTTCATTGCTTTAAACTCAAAGAGAACTGATCATCCAGTTGTTACATCTTTTAGATATGGGGAAGGCTTTTGATAAAAATTTATTGGCTATTTATTATCACAGAATTGGCCAATTTTGGATTTTCTAAAATATTTTTGAAATTGATAAAAAATTTATATTCAGTTTTTTTTAAAAAAAAGGTGGTAGGTGACTTCATATGAATTAATTGTGAATTCCTGGCCTGCTGTATATGAGTACCCTTTATTCTCTATGGGCTTCTGACTAATTGTAAAGACCCAGGACCTTTTCGCATGGCATTTCCGATGCGAAAGGGCTCCTTGAGCATCGCGCACATGTGAGGAGCGGTCCACATGATGCACTCACATTTGCGCAACGCTCAAAGGCCTGATGCGGATTGCGCATGCATTTTTTCATTTTCGGCTTGAAACTGAAAATGCTGCGTGATTGCACATCACTCCAGGGCCCCGCGCGCACTTACCTGGTGTGTGGGGCCTCTGGAGCCGGGCCGGTCGCACTTCCTGTCTCAGCCTGAGAAAGTCCCAAGATGCACTGCGAAAGGAAGAGGCGGGGCTCTCACGTGAGCAGGAAGCTTGTGCAGAGCTGAAGGATCCCAGATGCGAGAGCCTCTCTCCAGAGGCTGCTTGCATGAGCCCCGCACCCCAGCACCATGAAAAGGTAAGGTGCGAAAATGTTCCTAGAAAAGGAGGCCCTCTGTTCTTCCACTTTTAAAAAAGAAATGATTAGAATATCTTTGTTTTTCTCTTTCTCCTGGTATCACTGTAAATTTGTCTCTTCCATCTCTTGCACAGCCAAACCTGTGCAACTGAAAGTCAAGTTCTTGCCATTGCAGATAGGCCTCCAAATATTGCCTCACTATAATCTCAGTCCTCTCTATGCTTTTTGTTTGGCAGACAATTATCTCCTTTTTCCAGAAGCCAGTGTGATGTAGTTGTTGGACTCAGCTAGACCAGGGTTGCAATCCATCTTCAGCCGCTCTTGCAACAGAAGCCCTCTGGGTGGCCCTAGATAAGTCACACTCTCATGGCCTTTGAGGAAGGCAATAGCAAATCTCTGCTGAATAAATCTTGCTACAAAACTCTACAACAGGATTGCTGTAAGTCAGAGTTAACTTGCAGGCAGATAACAATAATAATTTCTTCTTATTCTGTATTTGCTATTTTTATTTATTTATTGAATTTATATGTTGCCTTTTCTTCTAAAATGGGACCCAAGGCAGCTTCCAAAAGGTTAAAAAAAAACATGACAAAAGCATAAAAACAAGTGAAACAAGGAAAGACATAGACCATTTCTGCTTGAGACTGTTATAGCGCTATAATTCCACTTTCAGCATCCTACGTTGTTGCTTGGTTACACATGTCCCAGTTTGCATCTGTAAAATGTTGGGCTGTCTGATATACACACCAATCACAAACAAATGGGAGCAGTTCCAATAACAAAATGTATTTTTGCTAACTTAGGTGTTCCAGGATAATAGAAATGTGGCGATGTAGTGCACTTTCTGCGATGAACTGAAAGGAGGAAGGGGTTCTTTATCCTCACGGACCTACCAATATTCTTCACCAAATATCCTTCAGGCCATTTTCCCCTCAGTCAGGCTTATTTTCAATTTTGCCTTTAATAATTTAAAAAGACCCTCACTGACCACTTGCAGGGAAAAAAATGACTGGCAGGTAAGCAGAGATAGGGGGGTTACACTCCTACTGCTGGCTATTCTGAGTTAGTGTTCCCATCACACCCTAGCATTACAAAAAGATGGCCTTCGGCTCACCCATGCTTCATTCCTAGCATAGACTTCCACACCCAAGAGACTGATGAGGCTTGATGCAAATTCTCCCTCAGACATTAATACATGAGCGGGTTAACAAACCAAAGCAAATACATGTTAACAAACCAATGAAATAAAATATACAGTGAGTGAGTTACCATACTAAAGCAAAATCTCTGTCAATCTTAGATGCCCTTAAAAATGGGAATAGTGACTTATTTCACAGGTTTGTTGTATTACCTAAGTACGACCAAACATCTTTCAAATAAAAACGTTGTATATCTAGTTTAAAGAAAGCCTCTGGTCTAACTGATGCGTTATTTATAAAGCTGCAAAAATTTTCTCACCAAAGTCAAGTGGAGGTTACTGGAACAAAGACCTCAGGATAATTTTCTAGCTTTTGGTTAGTTAAGCAATTTCAAAGTCACCTTGAAATTACATTTCTTTCCAAGTTGCAATATTTTTTTCAACATAATTACCAGAAACAAAAGCTAAATAAACAGATGTTGATGATTAATATTAACCTTGCACATTAATTAAGAACAAAATATCTTTGTGTGGCTAATATTTATATCACTATGTTAATCAATTCTCAAATCCAAAAAGGACAAAACACCAAAATGTGCATTTCAAGTTGCTACCATGAGGTTGTTTTTGTCTAGTTTTATGAAGATTCTTACCTTTTCTACTGTTAAAAATGTAAAGGGGGCTTCATCCACTGGAGCATTTGAACAGGCAATCATTTCCAGAAATCTATAACTTGCCTACAACTCTGTTTTGTGAATATGGGCTGATTCAAACCTGTAGTTAGTATTATGTGAAAATACATAGCTGAACTTCGAGCATACATTATAACTCCTCCTATGGCACAGCTTCAAGGAAGATTTTAGAATTTTTTACTTTCATTTTTGACTAACCACAGTTTGCTATACCGCTTGAAACCATCAGACTGTGTTTTATCTTAATAATAGTTTGCTGAAACAAGCCAACTTCAAATCATAGATAACAAGTTGGATACTTTCAACAAATCACAGTTAAGATGAACCATGGTTTCACATTTGGACATAACACTGAACTGTGTTTCACAGAAATGGAAGCAAAAATATCTACTATTTGTAGTTGCACAAACAAGCCACATTTCATAATATAAAATCATATCTATTTAAACTTAAATCTTAAGTTTAAGATTTAAACTTAAACCTTAAACCAAAGCCCAATGATCCAGATCAGTTTGCTGCAACTCAGTGCCCTTCTGATGTGTCAGAATCAGTTCCCGTTACCTCCAGACAGCACACCCAACTTTCATAATCCCTGGTTAGCATGCTCAACATCTAGAGAGTACCAGGTTCTAGATGGATGTGTTAGAAAGCCCAATGTCTTGAAGCTTTTTCCTTTCCCCAGAAAAAAATCTTCATAGAAACACTTTGAATAACTCAAAGTCTCAAAAAGATATTAAGCAGAGGCTTCCAAAGGCTACAAATGCCTTTGGGGTGTATAATTTTAAAATAAACTGTGGTTCAATCAGAAAAAGAGGTCTTTAATCTGTTGACTCACCAAATCGTAAGGCAGTGGCAGGTCTGTGTTTAGGTGTGTATAATTTATAGCAGCAAAGTGTCAGCATGTACTACCTGAAGGCAGCGCACAGCTAGATATTTTGTAAATAATCCAATATGTCACTTTGAAAACACACACACACATAGACATACAAACTAAAAAAACTGAAATTGTAAACTAGGACTTCTTGGGATTGGGCAATGGTGCCACATTATTGGGTGACTTACTTGGAGTATTTATAGACAAATGTGTGGATTTGCTTAGCAGAATTATTGTCCAGTGAGGCCAAGTTTAGACTGATTTTATAAAAATGTCAAGAGTTGCCAAATTTTCTAACCCTGGAATCAGGCTCTTGAGATTGTGGAACTTATTTGCATAATACATAATTTCTAAAATGGGCTTCACTTATTTGTTTTCTGTTTTTTTTCCAACTCCAGTGCACACAGCAGAGACATTTACCAGCAGACATATTGCTAGATTCATTAAAAGTAGATGCTTTGTTTAAGAAAATGTTTTTCATGAAGAAAAACAAACACATCTCTCTCCCACAAGGATACTTTTCAACGGGAAACTTGGATTTTCCCCACTGATTTAGCTGTTAACTTTACTTTTCTCCTATATAAATGGTGAAATTCTACCTTTCAATTCACACATTTTCTGTTGGTTTCATTACTTTTAAATTCCCTCCTTTTGTTACAATATTCGCTTTAAGGTTTCAAAAAATGTATTTCTATTTGTTTCCCTTTTTCCTCACATTCAGCCAGAAAACTCCCAGGCTGCTGAAAATGTTCCTGCAGAGGATTAAGTGGAACAAAATCAGATAAGTGATAGGATTCCCAAAAGACACATCTCTGAGATCAGAATCTCCAATTTTATATTAAGGAAAACAGTCCATAATAGTAGTTACACAAGAGGGAGCGATGTGATTGGAGTATGTCCTACTAAAATGCTAGCTCTTATAAATTCTTACGATTATTGCCTTTAAGAATAATAATAAAAAAGGGAATGTGGTCTACTGTGAAACAGGAACAGAAGGAAGGAAAGAATACGGTCTGATCTGTTGCACTGCTCACTCAAGGCTTCAATGACTACGCATTCATTTTTAACTTCTACTAATTTGCTGTCTGCCTCAGAAACATACTTTCATCTTTTGGAAGATCTGGTACAATTGTCCGTTTGCGACAGGTACTGAAAATTGCCTCCCTTTATAAATAAAGCAGTTCGGACAAAAGCATCTTTCCACCCAGTTTTCAGTTTACCAGGTCAGATACTCTATCGTGAGGGCGTAGTCATTAGAAAATTAGGAAGACATGGTTGAACACAACAGATTTTTTAACAGACTTATCTGAGCTAATAGCCTGCACAGTATCTATAAAAATAGACACAAGTACATACATACTACTATAAAAGAATGGCTCTTTCTCTAGTAACTTGGCCAGATTCCAGTGTGGAGAATTAATATTTGCCCTACTTATGTCCTCCTTGTAGTTTCAGTGGTACTTGACAGCCATCATTTTCTGCCCTTAATGTTGCCTGGACACAGACTGTACAACATAGGCAGTCTTCCACGCCCCCTCAAGTTGGCTTCCCTTCACTTGCATACAAAACTTTAAGCGTTCCATTATCAGAATTTTGCACTAACTCTTGAGGTGCCAGAATTTCCCATTATTATAAAGAATGAAGCCTCTTGTGCATGTACTCTTTACTATTCTCTTCCCAAAGCTTTTACAGATACTGTATCTTCTTCACTTGTCACCTGAAAGCATAACACAACAGTTCAGTAACCTGCTGTGATATAAAGGAATGTTTATATCATTGATATTTGATGCAATATGATTATTGTAATTGTTGGGAGAGAAAGGCCCTGTGATGCCCTGCTGTTCAGAGAACTTCTACAATTCCACTGCAGCTGCCTCCCACGAGGAGAATGTGGGTGGTCATCGTCCTCTCCGTTTCCTCTCATCCTGATCTTGCTCTCTGCCTTCCGTCCCCTTTGCTGCTTTTCTGGGGCAGAGTGAGTAACCTGACCCTGGACCGGTGCACCCTCTGAGTCTTGGTGCAATGTGATGTCCACAAGGTAGGTGCAGGAGTCTTGAGATTCTGAAAGAATCCCTACTTCAAAAAGTTTGCACCTGTCTGGTTGCTGAAGTCTGCCTTTCCTAGGCAATTATGCCCTGGCATGGACTGCCCCTTGGAACTGACATGATGTCATTCTCCACTCCTAATCCACTTGGAATAATGTTTTTAAAAATGTATATTATTATTTTTACTACTACTACTACTACTATTACTCAAAATGTGGAATCAAGGCAAGTTGCAAATTAAAATAGATAAATAAAATAAATACTGCCTAGTTAAAAAATTCAAAAGATCAACATTAAAACAGAATTATTAGCAACCCTACAAACAAATTAAAATGTTCAAAAATAGTTACAAATAATAAAATTCCATAGGACAACACACTCTTAAAAGCCTTCCTTAAAAACTTTAATCCTTAAATGCCTGTTAGAAAATACATATGCATATGTATATAAGTTTTGTTTTCACAACAAGAATGGGTCAGTCTGGCTTCCCCAGGATGAATGTTCCAGACCCTGGGGCAGTCACTGAGAAGGCTCTATCATGAGTCCCCACTAATTGAGATGTGAAGGCAGTGATGATGAGCAAAGAACCTCTCCTAAGAATCTCAGGCCCTACACAGAGTCATATAGGGATATAGAGTTTGTCAGATAGCCTGGACCTAATTCTTTTGGGCTTTATATGTGATCAGGTTGTGTCTGGAAATTGACCAGCAGCCAGTGGAGCTTTTGCAGCAAGGAAGCTCTAAGTTCCTTAGAAGTAGCCACAGTTAAGAATCTAGCTGTAGCTCTTTGAATTTTCTGAATTTTCTGAACACTTTTAAAAGGCAGCCTCTGCACTCAGCACCTTATAGTAATCCAAATATGATGTAACTAAGGCATGCATTATATTTTAAAATTTATTAAAATAATATTAAAACAACGATATAGTCCTTGGGGCTTTCTAATTGGTTGTATGAGAACTGAGACCTCCATCTTGAAATGACCTCTATGACTGTTGGAACAGAAGGTATTATTATACTCATGCTGTAATCTCGGGTATGGCTCCCCGGGTGGGGGCTCCCAGATATCACCTTGATATCATCTAATTCGGCCTTCGCTGGACCTGCTCTCAGTCACCTCACTCCACATGTTTGTGAGTTCTCCGGACAAGCACGGACATGAGTGCGGCCGCTAATTGCTTTCACATTCCAGTCTCTTTTTAGGCCAGCAACTTAAGCTTTGCTCCCAGCTTCAGGGAACTTCCCACATGCACACTTCATAATAGCTGCGCAGCTCTCAGCAGAGCCAGCCTGGTAAACAAGTCATTTACATATTGGCTATGTAATCAAGCATTGTCATCAAGCGTTAAGCTCATCAGGTTAAAGTGGACCTTTCCAAATCCTTTGTCCAGCGCCAAAACTCCTTTTGTTCTTACCTGACTTGTCATAGCCGAGAGGTACATACTCCCCTATAAAAACCCCTCACTTTCAAACGGTCTTCGGACTACCTTGGACTGCTATCCTGGCCTGCTGCTGGCCTTCTAAGGAAAATCCCCTCAGCCTGACACGCTGAGCTCTCTTCTTCTGAACCCCATTTCTCCAGGACAATGAGACCAGGTGTCGTATTACCTACCCTTATGCTCTCCACTTCTCTTTTCCTAGTTAGTTAGTACGTGTGTGTTATTTATTTTCTGTTGTTTTTCAATAAAACTGTTATTTTTGGTTACTTTGAAACTTGTGTGCCTATTCCCTGACCTGAAGCCACAGACATTGGGTTTTAAGATTCTTGCAAAGTTACCCTGCCTCTTGCTAGCCAAAACAGTGTTCCAGCTAATTTTCCCCAATTTGGTATTTTATTTGGCAATCTGGGCGCCCCTCCCGGGACCCCCCAAAACTCAGGGTAACAATGCCCTGCTTGGAGTCTTCTGTTGGGCAAATGCTTGGCCATGGCATTGGTGGTGGATGCATGTTGGGCTTGATGGCAAGGAGGACAAGAATCATCAGAAGCAGAGCCAGTGACATGTCATCCAATCTCCACCTTTGCAAAGTCTAAGTACACCTTGGATCCCGTTGCTGGTTAGAAAGGTGGCTACTAGCTGGGCTAGTGAGCCCCCCTTGGGCCCCTATGAAAAAAGTGTTGAACTTTTGATCTGATCCAATATGGTTCTTTGTACATTGTTTTTAAAAAGGCAATTATGATAGCACCTTTCAAAATTTCTTCTAGTGTGGATTTGCAATGAAAACTACACTCCTTTCTAGACATTTATCTAAAAGAAGCAGATCAAGTGAGTTTGCTTTGGACTATAGACCAAATAAATTCCTCATCTTCGCTTTGTCTGGGAGGAGTACATCAAATGAGTTTGCTTTGGATTATCGGCCCAATGGATTCCTCAGTCACCCCTGCCTAACCAAGTCTTGTTACCCTGGGGAATCTTAATTTTCTACAGTAAGTGAGAAATGGATTTGAGGCATGTCAAACTTACAAGCAAGAAAACAAAGCATGTTTCAAAGGAGAGACAAGATAGATACTTATCTTTCTAACAGCAATCTGATATAGTGAAGCATCTGATTGCCTACAAGTCATATTTCTTTTGGAAAGACAAGAATGTTGGAAGAAATGGAGCATTATTCTTGTTGGGAGAAAAAGAGTGAAAGCCTATCCAAATTCATGGTAGGTGAGTAAGAAAAATGCTATATGTTAAAACCAATTGCTGGTCGCAGTTAGAGCTGAAGGAGACAGGTTAAGTATACACTTATATAAATGAGGGGGGGCAGGGCCTGAGTAGTGGGCAGGGCCAGGGCTGAGGAGGGGGCAGTGAGTGAGAGGGCTGCTGCTGTTGCTGCTGCCCCCTCACCCGGCCAGGAAGGACCCCAGCGGGGGTGGGGCAGTGGCGGCTGGAGGGACAGGGCCACAGCAGGTGGTGTGGGGTCGCACAGAGTGGTGGTGGGTGGGGCTGCAGCAGGTAGGGGTGGGCAAGGGGCAGTGCCTGGGGGGAGCAGCAGGCCAGGTGGGGGGAAGGTGGGGAGTTCCACTTTTTGGACCCCCCCGGCAATGGTGCCTGTAGCTCATGCCCCAGTTGCCCCACCATAGATACGCCTCTGCACATGTGGCCAAGCAACATCAGAATGTGGCAAGACTTCTCTCATTTGTTTGTAATTAGGTGCGTACATCAAACTGTCCAACATTTTATAGATGCAAACTGAGACACATGTGGCCAAGCAACATCAGAGTATGTTCAACACAGAAAAAGTAATTAATGGGGAAGAACAAAAATCTAGGAGAGGCAGAAACAGTCTTCTTTTGCCTGAATCTACAGGGAAGGGGAAGATTCTACCCCTTTCTCTCTTCCCATTCCCATTAGTTAATTGAGTATAAACAACTTTTGCGCTCAGGTTATACCAATGGAAGTAAGACAACAACAAATGGGGAAAGTGAGAGCAGGAGGAGAAAGAAACTGGGTCATTTTAAAAGCAGCTGAAAAAGTGGGACATCAGAGGGTGCTGCTGCTGTTGTTGTTGTGTGCCTTCAAATCATTTCCAACTTATGACATCCCAAAGACAAACCTATTATAGGGTTTTATTTTTCATGAGATTTGTTCAGAAGGGGTTTGCCTTTGCCTCCCTCTGAGGCTGAGAGAGTGGGTTTCTAACCGTGGCCTCCAGAGTTGTAGTTCACTGCTCAAACCACTACACTATGCTGTCAAGATTTATTGAACAGAAGTTTGCTATTGCCTTCCTCAAAGGTCAAGAGAGTGTAACTTATCTAAGGTCACTGACTAAGTTTTATTGCTAGCAGATGAGTAAGCATTCAGATCCTGGTCTTCCAGAGACTTAGTCCAACACTCAGACTCCTGTATTGTGCTGTGTGAAAAAGGAACTTATTATCTGCCAAATAAGGAGCAGGGAGAGAACTCATTTTACAATTGAGTAGTATGTGGGAGCCTATTTGCAATATGGAGATCTTTGTTTCAGTTGCATCAAGTTGGCTACACATGAGTTGGAACAGACAGATGTGAGTGGTATCAGGAGAAAGAGTGAGAATTATAAAAAATATATTTAACTTTTTTTTTGAAGTAGAGGAACACAAGGTCTCATTTCCTGGTTCTTTAAAATTAGTTAGAAGCTCACAGAGAATAATGGCTACCCCAGACACAGCAGGCTTATGATCATGAATTCACATGAAGTCATGCCCACCCACCATCTTGCTAATATCAAGATGTGACTCATTGTCAGCAACAAATGTTTTAAAAAAGCAACTGTCGGCAATTGAACAAATTTTTAGAGCCCCAAAGCAATATCCAACTAAAAATACAGTTTGAATGGAATGCCTTTCCTAGAATTTGTCACCTGGAAGAAAATAGGTAGGCTGCGGATCAGCCAAAGGTACTCAGAAAAAGGTGTAATAAGACATAAGCTGTTTAGATATGATGGATTCAACCACTTATGCCCTCCAACATTTCATGGAGGGAAATCAAGGTACATATGGCCAAGCTACATCAGAATGAAGTCAAGATGGCAAAAATTATAAATGAGATAAAACAGACAAGCTAGGAGAAGCTGCCACAGTTTGCTTTTGCTTGAGCCTCCTGGAAAGGGCAAGATTCCTACCCACTCCACTCCTCTCTTCCTTGAATAGTTAATTGAGTACAAACTACTTTTGTACTTTAAATTCAGTTTGCAGTAACTGATGGAGGCTGAGGACCAAGAGGGAAATGGGATGAGGCGGGCGAGAGAAACTCAGACATTCAAAAAGCAGTTGAAAAAGAGGGATGACAGGAGATTAATCAGGTTTGTCTCCGACAGATCAGGACAATTGGAGGTTATGACAATGTTGATCTAATACTGTCTCAGAGATAAGGACAATGGGTACACGGATAAAATTAAATAGGTCTCTGTGCATATCCTCAGGCACAATCCACAATTTTTCCTCAAAATTTAATGCACAGTAATAGTAGCCCGGGCTGGGTACCTCTCTGTCCTCACACCCATGTGATGGCCTTCCAGCCACCTGAGGGCCAAATGACTGATCACATTAATCATATGGTTTGCCTACAACTACAGGATTTCTGTCAGTGTATGGAGGCCTAATCCAGACTGGGGCTCTATATTGGAGGTTAAAGACTTTTAATCCTTTGTCCCTACTATGGTCTTGATTTGGATTAATCCCTGCTACCTTGTATCTGCTATTTCCTAGGGAAAAGACTCTCGTTGAAGGAAATAGACACTTCCACAGCTTGTGCAAATAGCAGGCATGGTGTGTCAAAGTCAGATCAGGACTGCAGTTGCCCCCTCCTCCTGCTGTTTATTTGAGAAAGGAACATCTCAGTGTGAATATTGCATGTAGTTTTGGCCTTCAGCCTCTTAAGCTGAAGAGTAAGCAGATTCTTCTTCCAGGCCTATACAGAGAAAGTGAGCTGGAGATGGACTAACCCCAGACTTTTTTTTTAAAAAAGTTCCAGTTTAATTATTTCTACGGGATAGAGAACTGCCACTTTAAGAAAAGATGTTTTTGTTGTTTTGCAATAAGCCAGATGAGAATTGACAAAGTGGCTCAATGAGGAGAAAAGATTGCACTCCCATTCAAAGGTACCATACAATTAACTTTCTGCTAAACGTGTGACCTCAAGCAGTAGTGGTTCATGGCTTTTGTATCAGTGCAGTAAACCCCTCTCACCACAATAGGGAACCTAGCCATTACTGACCTGACTTGAAGATATGTTATGGAATTCGTACTGACTCCATCTAAGATAGGAAACTGTGTATTCTTTTAGCTAACATGGTAACAAAAAAAGAGGATTGAAGTCAGAGGAGTGATGTTTGCTGTTAGTGCTGCTGCTGCTATCTCTGTCAACATCTCCCAAGCTTTGTAGTTTAGGGAGGAATACTTAGGATTCTCAGCCAGAGAGCTCTAGTGCCTCATAAACCACAAATTCCAGGGGTATATAGAATGTGATGGCCGTTACAAGTGGAATCAAGGTGCTATAGTTGTGTAAAGTGAAAGGACCCTTAATTGTTTGCTCAGCATTTTAAAAGGATGGTGTTGGCTTGCTATTAGTCTGCTTTGCTTTTGACTCTTCATATCTGTTTTATTATCATGTTTTGTATTCATAATGTGACTTATATTTGTGGCATATTTAGGATATTTTTGTGATTACCATCCTGGTGTTTTAAAGTGAAAGATGGATTGCATTATTTAAGAAAGAAAGAAAGAAAGAAAGAAAGAAAGAAAGAAAGAAAGAAAGAAAGAAAAGAGTAATACTTTTTAACCTTATGTGATGAATTAATGTTGAAAAGATATCTAACCAGAGCTAGCATAAAGTACATCCATATAACCACAAAATTATGGGTTGATGATTGACAGCTATTTCAATCTGCCAGGCTGGAAACCATTTGTTTAACAAACACACTAATGCTCATACATGGTCTCTTGGCTGGCTCATGCCTGCCACATCTATTAGGATGGCATGGTGCCCACTGACAAGCTGGTCAGTCTCTTACAAGGGCAAAAGGATCCAGTAATTAGGGCTTCACATTGTTTTGGGAGGGGGCTTTGCATGGAGAGCCAGGGGGAAAAAAAGAACCAAACACCACATGCCATTCTCTCCATACTTCAAGACACCTATGGACTTTCATAAATGAAATTCAAAACACCAAATAGAAAGGAAAAAAATAAACGTAGCAGGGTGTCTTCTGAATGTCATAGTACTATGGAATGATTTTTGTTTGACCAAATGATCGGTCTATTCAGGCCCATAAGCAACCAGCTCTGGTTATTTGCTTAACATTTATAGTCAGTACAAACTTAGCAGAGAGCACCAGTCTTTTGCTTTCCACTTCAAACAGTCTTTTGAGGATTCAGAGTTGATTCAGAAATGTTTTTGGCTGACATGGAATTTATTCCTATTTTGGCCTGGACACAGGAAAAATGTGTTGCATTAATTAACAATAGATTCCACATGGCAATCAAAGGAGGAGGGCGACCAAAATGGTGAGAGGCCTGGAAGCCATGCCCTATGAGGATAGACTTAGAGAGCTGGGCATGTTTAGTCTGCAGAAGAGAAGGTTAAGAGGGGACATGATAGCCATGTTTAAATATTTGAAGGGATGCCATGTAGAGGAAGGAGAGGGTTTGTTTTCTGCTGCTCCAGAGACCAGGACAAGGAACAATGGATTCAAGCTGCAAGAAAAGAGATTCCACCTGAACCTCAGGAAGAACTTTCTGACAATCAGGGCTGTCCAGCAGTGGAATATGCTGCCCCGGAGTGTAGTGGAGTCTCCTTCTTTGGCGGTTTTTAAGCAGAGGCTGGATGACCATCTGTCGGGAGTGATTTGAGGGTGTTCCTCCATGGCAGGGGGTTGGACTGGATGGCCCCTGTGGTCTCTTCCAACTCTACATTTCTATGATTCTATGACTTTCTGAAAGAATTCTGAACCCACCTAGACTTATAATACTCTTTTGAAAGATGGCCCTAACATTCAACAGGATTTCTGGTATAGCCTGCTGGTATAACTCTGCTTTCCACATGGGGATTGTTTTAATGTTAGGTTGGAATGACACTCAGGACTAAAATCTCTTTCAGAAAGCTAACACATGGGGCTTGGAGTTCTAGTTCCAGCTTTCTCTGTAATAACGCAGTTTTTCACATACAGGGTAATTTTAACATAGATAGGCATGTATACATGCAAGCTGTCTTGAGCAGTACAGTACTGTAAGGACAAGCAGTGGAAACAATATTCACCATTATCTCTTTCATGACCTAAAAATTGGGTTTTCCCACCAACCAACCCCTTTCCAGATAGCCACATTATTTTCCAGGACAATTTTCTGGTGTTTTGTGCAAAACCTCAACAATCTTGGGGGTGGGGGTAGCTTTCTGGAAACTTGTTTTTTTTTTTTCATAAAAAACACTTTTTTGATGGAAAAACACAATTTTTATGCCAAAAAAAATCATGTGAATTTCTGTACAGAATTATTTTTTTGCAACACTTTGGGATGTGCAAACAACTTTACAGAAATGTTTGTATTTTTGTTTCTTGTAGCAGGGAGGAAGCTGTGGAAATTATTCACTCTTGCATGCAAGGATGAAATAATCAAATATTGACATCCTTATCAAGAACAGCACTATGTGGCTGCTGAATGGACAGGACCTAAGCCTGCAGGATGAACTTGATAAAGTATTGTGAAATCTCAAACTATTTAGATTATGCAAGTTTCTTTATGAGTCAGTTCTGTATATTTCTAATTCACGTAATGGGTGTTTTAAAATATATACCAATTCATCTTTAATTCTAGTAGCTTCTAATATTACAGAAAGGGAGTAGGGATAGTAGAAAAGTGAAATTATAAAAATGCTCCATGGCCTTTATTTATTTCCACATAAAAAATATAAATACAGAAAGAAATTAGCAGATCTAAGGTGCAAATATTATACTCACTGTGCAAGTAAATGGCATTATACAAAACCAATTTAAATGCTGACAAGTATCTAGGGGGAGGAGGGAGAAAATTGTCACATATATTGGAATGAAGTAGAGATAGTTTCCACATGAATTGTTATATGTTATGTAGCAGCTAGCTGCAGGAGATTATCATAATAAAGACAGAACTGAAGTGAAACAAATGTTCATCTTCTTCTTGGTCATCTATACGTGATTTTCAGAAGTTGTGACTGTTAACAGTGGAGGAGAGATGAGAAAGTCCACAGGTAGTACATTGTGTTAATTACGGACATGACAAAAGACCTAATTCTATTTTATTTACATTGAAAATGGGGCTTTAAAAAATTAAGTCAATTTTAAACACTGTTTAATTTATATTATTACACCAAAAAGTCCTAACAGAATGATAATGAAAAATCTCATCTATGCTTTATTTACTATCCTAGTTCCAGTTTTGAACTTTGGAGAGAATGAAACTACTACATTTATTTTTGAAAACCCCATTTCCCACCCACCCCAGCTCATCTCAAACTTTCTCTTGCAATGCATTTCTCCCTCATTTATAATCTCCTCTCCTTACCCTCTTCCTTTCTTTAACTTATTGATTCTCACAATGTTGCTGACAAAATTCCATAGATTAATGGCTTTAAAATTCAGTTTTCTGGGGCTGCCCTTGATTCTGTGCAAAATTCCATTTAAAAAACAATAGGATCTGCAAAGAAAAGCACCCTTTCCAAGCTGCCCTTGGTATCTGTTGGTTTGAAACTTTTAAAACTTGGAATTAATTAAACTATCATACTTGGAAAACATGATAGCGACTTTAATTATTAGGTGAACATGCATAGTTTCTTAATTGGATCTATTGTATTTTTCACCATTTTGGATAAAGTGGGCTGTGTCTGTAATTAATAACATACTGAAATGTTTTGTGAGATAAAAATACTTATTTACTAAGTTGTATATTATTTACATTTATACTCCATCTTTCATCCTATGAACTCAAGGTAACATACATGGCTCTGCTCACTTATTTTCAAAACAACCCTGTGAAGTAGATCAAACTGAGAGATAATATGTGTCCTAAGGCAACCCAGTGAGTTTCATGGCTCTCTCGGGAGCTGAACTTGACTCTCCAAAGTCTCAGTCAATACTCTAGCCACATCTTTCTGTTATATGTAATAAACACATTTTGAAATCAAAATTGTAACACCTTCAATTTTTTTCACATCATAACTAGTTGTCTTATAGTTTGATAAATCACCATTTGTAGTGTCACCTTACTGTAATTTTTCAAAGTCACTAAAATTAAGGAGACCAGAATATGATTATATAAGCACAACTGAGTGAATATATATCTCAACTTTAGTAAAAATTAACTAATAATTTTTTTGTAGAATTGAATGAATCAGGTAAAGAATCAGGCTATTTGGATAGATGAATGATGGAAGCGAAGTGTTTTTTAAAGTAGAGGAGAAAGTGGCCTGAAATCATATTTCTACAGAATTTGCTATTTTTTTCTTTCTCTCTGTTTGCTTCACATAGATTTCAGGTGTTTCTTTCAGTAGTAGCAACTTTTTACTATTTTTAGAAGAAGAATTTGCGGGGGGAGGGGGAGATCAATTACAAATACAATTCCTATCAACATAAAAAGACCCTGAAACCTGTTGAGCCTGCTCTTGAGTAAGTAGTTTATATCTTGTGCCTGACATCTTGTAATTCTCAAACCTGAAGGACTCTTTAAAAGCATTAAGCAGTTCTGCAAAAATCAAAGAGAGCTAGAGTCTGGGTAAAGAACGAACTGAGAAACATGATATTTGTTGGTTCTTTAGTACTGTTTTTCTGAAAGTTTAATTAATTAATTAATTAATTTAACTTTCAGAAAAACAGTACTAAAGAAGCAACAAATATCATGTTACTCAGTTCATTCTTTACCCAGGTGGCTGCTGGAACTGTTATGAAGGGGCTGTCATAGCTGTCCTTGCAGTTGCTTGGCTTGTATGTGTGCAACCAGGTGCTGGACCCTATTCTCAATTAAGGTCTGACACTCAAGAAAGTCATATACAGCCTGAACTATAACAGGAAGAGCAGTTGTAAAACTTAGGCCCTTTCCACATGCGGGCGAGGAAACGGGGAAAGCCACGCCAAAACGGGGCTTACCTTGTTCCGTCACCGCGCGGAGCAGTGCATTTCGCTGTTCTACACGCAACAGCGTCCCGCGGCGTCCTTGGTGCCCGGCAGCGCCCAAAATGGCAGATTTTGACTGGCGGAGCCTCTCCACCAATCAGAGAAGCCCGCCAGCTGGAAATCCCGCCGCCTGCCTGATCTGCAGGGACGCCCTTTCGCGCGTCCGTAAATCCACACGGGCGCTGTGATGGGGCTGGACGGGGCTGGGCGGGGCTGGACGCCCCGTGCCTTTGAAAAACCACTTGCGGGCACCCAACTGCGGATTGCGGTGTGGAATTACTCAAGAGTAATCCACCCCAATTCGCATAACGGTGTAGACGACCTCCGTGGAGGTCGATCTACACCGCTTTTTTAAGTCCGTGTGGAAAGGGCCTTAGATTAGATTCACTGCTCCCATGGCAAAGGGTGCTAACTACCTCTGACTTAACTAATAATTTTGGAGGAGCAAGTGTGCTGAAATTCCAACCCAACTCAATCACTTCAATTTATAATGGAATTTTATTAATTTGTCTTGTGATAGAACCACTCTCCAGATGAGCTCCACAGTTCCAACCCTTGGGTTCATGTCACTTTAAGAATCCAGTGGGTTTGATGTGGTAATGCATTATAGTTCCCCACTTCACGTTTTAAATGAAAACAAACACATTTGTAGAAAATAAAGCCAGTAAAGATTCGTTATATAACAACTAAGTTAAACGTTAACTTCTTGAAGTCTTTCCACATTTCCATTTCCAAAACCCTATTCAGAATCCTCTCTTCCTAACTGGTCTTTGCCCTGTCTCTGACTGCCCTAATGTACTCTTTTTCCTAACAAGCTTCTCAGTTTAAATTTCTTCACAGGTCTCCTTTCATAGCATTCAAAAGTTGTCATTGGCTGGCTCCAAACTTGCTTGGCTTCTCTCTTCATACTTCTTTTCATTAACAAATTTTCAACTGAGGGTTCGTCTAGATCGGTCTAAAGAAATGTGAGTTCCCACAGTTAGCTCCTTGAATTTCTACTTTTTTCATTCCAGCGGGGCTGTTTGTAGTGATTTCTTGGATCCAAACTAGGGCTCTTCCAAAGTTTTTTTTTTAATGGGATTTGGTTCAAGCTGAATCTCAGGTTCATTGGACATCCCTATCAACTACAGTGTATGAGAAAGTACAAACAAACATATGAAGGAAAAAAAGAATTATATGTCCTGTTTTGGGAAATTATTCCTTTTGTGTCTGTTACTTGCTATATTAGAAACTTTTCTATTTCTGCCTGGCTCCATAAAGCTCCCTTTGGAGCTTTCAACAGTTCTGATGTGAAAATTAAATTTGTTCAGGGGAAAGTTTAGAAGAATCCTTTATGTTTGGAGAAGCATGTTTCACATGTGAAGCGTGTCCTCTTTGCAAAATTAACACGGCATTTACACAAAAGGATTCTGGTTTTTGGAAAAAATTGAACAAAGAGTTACATGGTTACATGAAATACATCTGTCCTTCAGTACTACAAAGCCTGAGATGCCCAAAAATAAGAATAAACTCACCTGTGTCATTCAAACTGTATAGCCAGTTGTGTTACAAATTAGTATTTCCCCCCCTACATTTACCAGTTGAGGAACATGACATTATATTATGTAATAATTAACTGGAGAAAATTAGAAATGTCAAAAGCAGCACTATCACAAATGAAAAAAGTAGGGCAAATTTGCCTGTGTATGTCCACTGCTCACTGACATCAAATGGTGGCTTGTTTGTGTGAATGAACCCTCATAGATTAAGCATCATCTGTTGTCAATTCAAAGGCTATAATTTTCTCTGAAGACAGAACCCACATATGGCTGAGATTTACCAAGTGTTGACTAAACAAGGGATGGGGAAATCAAATGTTGCATGTTTTATGTGTGAAGCACATTTGTTAACTGCACTGTGAGGAAAACAGTGAAACTGAATTTATACAATATTGATGAGTGCAGCAAATAATTTTTGATTTTTGAAGGATTTTTCCTTTCAGCACACATGGAGTTTCTTCTTGGCCAGAACAGGTCGCAGATCACTCCTGAAGGCCTTGAGAAACAGCAGAGTATTTAATTTATTGCCCCCTCAACGTCTCCCAGCCCCCAGAAATGAAAACTTAAACTCACTTCAAGGTACTTCCAGGTTATTTGCGGGAGGGGGGTGCAACTCACTAAGAGAATGGATGGGTAACATATGGCTTCCACCTCCATCACAGTTGCCTGTCTTTGTAATATAGACATCATGTCAAGACATTTGTTTACTTCTAACATACTTCACTTCTATGGTTTAAACAAAAGAGAATATGAGTTTCCTTAACTGGGGCTGGAGGTTTAACTCTGAATTTCTTTCACTTTAAAGATTCCAATTCTGTCTTCTTCTCCCAGTTTCTTCCTAGTAACACATTCCTTTGAGTATATGATTAAGGGAATATGTGATTTTTAGCTATGTTTTTCTGAGGTGAAAAGTGGAACAGTGGCTCAATAACTCTTGAGAGAACAATACCTAAATGAAGGATTGGAATAATGCAGCTCTCCAGATGGGGCTGGACTAAAACTGCCAGCATTCTTCTCTATTGGTTATTCTGGCTCAAATGCTGGGAGAGGCAGTTCAACAACATCTGGAGGGACACATGATTCTGATCCCTGGCCCAAATCCCAGTGTTAATCCCAATAGATCAGACCTATTGAATCAGTGGTAATGTGGTTTAGTCAATATCTACATAGATTCCATTGAGTTGGTAGTTCAGGCCACAGACTGATAGGAAATTTTATTGCTATTTTAGTCATCAGTCATGAGTTTTGGGGGACCATGACATAAAGGCATACTTGAGTTAACAAAGCCTCTGACAAAGAACCTCCTTTTTTACAAAGTCTTTTTTCCCCTCATGTAGCCCTACTTTCTCTCCTTGTCTTCTGTCCATGTGGAGGTATTTTAGTAACATCTGCATAGGGGTATGGTGAAGGAGGGTGGAGAAAGATTGCAGCAACATGTATGCAGTAATGCAATAAACAATGTTTGAGTTGGGAAAGAGCAAGATTCTATTCTAGCCCATCCTGCTGTATCTGTATGTGCTTATCTACACCAGATAAGGTAAAAAGCAACCATCTCTGGCACGTTAAAGAAGCATAGACTAAAAGTTTGACCTCCAAAATGGAAGTCATAAGAGAAGCAGAGTCTAATGAAAGAAAAAACAAACAAACCCCTGGATACATTTTGGGAGAACCTTTAATTTGGTCTCTAGAAGGTTTAAGATATTTTTTCCTTTACTATACAAAGCTAATGTGAACTGGTTGTTTCATCTCACACATGCATATTGTTAGTTTTGGATAAATTATTTGCTGAAAGATGTTGAATTGCTCTTCTTTTTGAAGTGTAGGAGCTTATCCCTGTTCTTTCCATGTTATTTCTGCCCTTGGTATTAAATTTTCTGTTAAAGAAGTAATGCCTAGGAATGCAACTATTTCATCGATGGAGATACTCCTGTATATCCAATCAAAGGAATACGAATGAGGTGCATGTAGTCTGTATGTTAAGATGAATTTATACACTGAAATAAGCACACATGCTCCTTTAGGCACACACATCCACTTGGGAAACCCAGCCATCAGCTAAGGAACAAACTTATTTGAGTAGCAGATTTCAAAACTACATGTTCTGAACACTGTTCACTATTCTTACTTGTCACAATTACATTTTTCTGCTGGGTTTGCAAAACCTCGAATCTCCCTCCTGAGGATCTCTGGCATACATAATGCCACAAGGATATTTCTCAGCAACTGGGAAATGATGACCCAGAGTAAAATTGCAGAAAATGGGGAACATATGTGATATTTTCCAAATGGCAATTGCCTGTTAGAAAGTGGCAGTTATTAAATAATCAGATCAGAATCTGAGGGGCTTCTCTTTAATATACCAGGAAATGCTAAAAACAAGTCCTTGAATAGAAAATGTTGTTTGCGCTTGTCCTTAATATTGTCATTGGTTTCCTTCCTCTCCCTCCCCCAACATGATAATTACATAGAAGCAAAGAAGATGTAGATAGCCATGGAATAGGGGATCCCTGACTTGTGTAGAATATGCTGTCAGCCATATGGCATTCTATAGATACTGTTACAGATGAAAATTGTACCGCATGCTGTGCTGTACATTAATACTGGAACTATATACAGTAATTCACATTCATACACTGAGAATCTCTTCTGTTGGCTAATAGAATTTTTTGGGGGAAGTTATCCCCACAGCATTTTATTTTAAATGACAGTGTTTTCTATTAATGGGTGGGCATTGTCAGCTTCTTGACCCCAGCCAAGAAGGATGTCTTTTTGTTCAAATGGCAGCCATCATTTCTGTGAAGTGATGCATGTAAAAAAGCAAGTAAATGCAATTCACCTCACATGCAGCTGTCACTCATGCTGACATCTACATGTTGAGAGCATTTTCTCAAAGTTTTTTTCCATATGACCTGCAAGTTAAAGATCATGGAGGTTACCTTCATCCAGCCCATCCATGTGTCAATCATCCCCACCTAAAAATGAAAGTTACAAACAAGCTGCCGCTACTATTTATATTCTCCTGCCTGTCCCATCTTTTTCACGTCAATCTTTCAGTTTCTCATTATAGCTACATCATGCTTCTCCCCGTGTGCCCTCCCCACTTCTAGAGTAGCACAAATTGAGTTCCTTTGTTTCTTTCTCCTGACAGATGCTGTCTTTCCTGCAGAAGTGTGTAAAATAATAAAGTTCCTTGATTTGGGGTCTTTCCTACCACAACTTAGTAACATTAAAAAGACACTCCAAATGGTGTTAAATGTGAAATTTTAGTAAAATCCCAGAATCTAGCAGTTGGAATATTTCTCAGAGATCAAAAAGGAAAATCTCTCCATTTCCACTGAGACTTGAATTATTGTACAAACTCACCTAGTAATCTGATGGCTTCTTAGGAAGCTTAAGTATCATTTGCAAGGATTTCTGCAAAAATAAATATATTCAGACCTGAGAAGTCTAAGCATGATAGCAATATCAATAGCATTTATTTCTATACCGCTTTACCCACACCATCACCATTTCCACACTGGACTGTTATAGTGCTGTTATTCCACTTTCAACATCCTATGGAATCCTGGGGTTTGCAGTTTAGGGAGGGGCCTCAAAAGCGGCAGATATTTCAGAGAAGACAATTCAGCAGCTATGCAAATAGTCAGTTCCAGGCTGGAGTATATAAGGAAACCAAAAGCAGCCAGTCAAATTGCTGCTTTCATAATGATATCATTAAGACCAATGTTGCATCTCTGTTTTGGGAGATTGTGCACAATTCTGGTGGCTGTATCTCCAAAATAAATAAATAAATAATGTAGAATTGGAAAGTTGTGGGAAAAGACAACCCAGATGATCAGGATAATTGAAGAATTCTCCTGAGACATTGGTGGGTTTGTGAGTTTAGGAAAAAAAAAAGTGATAGCAAGAGGAGACATGATAGAAATTTACCAAAATGTAAAATGGCATGGAGATATAATCTTTTTTATAATACTAAAATTCTGGGTTTTAGTCCAATGATCCTGACTACAGTTTATGTCTTTGTGAGAATGGGAGGCTATTTGGGGGAAGAGATGCATGATTCATGCACAGCCAGTTCTGGTGTAAAACAGCTATAATTGTGTTGGTCATAGTTTACATAGTTTTGGCATTGGGTGGCTGCTGGCAAGCATATGCCCTCACCCCTGGCCTGTCTACTAGGAGACTCCAAAGGGATGGTAAGATATAGGGTCCACTAAAGTCCATGATCCATGAGTTTCCCCCACCACCAGCATGTCAGCCCCTAAGTTGGGCTGTTGTCCAAGTGACCCACACAAATGATCCCTTACATGAACCCTCTTCTCCCTTTAGGTGGCAGATAGGGTAGCCAGATCTCAAGGCGTGGCCCTGCATCTCCTGTTTTTGTATATCCAAGCAGGAATACAAGGGTACAAATATTGTTTTGGGAGGCTCAGCTGTGCTCAATAAGAACGGACCGTTGGTGAGTGTACAGCTCATCTAGTAGAGCAGCAACTTGTTGCAACTCATAAAGCTTAATGGATTGTTGCTGTGACTTGCAAAGACTCCCCAAGCGTGTATTTACTTACTTAGGCCATTTCCACACTAGCCTGTTATAGCGCGATGATTCCACTTTTAACATCCTCTGGAATCCTGGAGTTTGCAGTCTCGAGAGGGGCTGGGCGGCCCCTCCCTAAACTGCAAACTCCAGGATTCCAGAGGATGTTGAAAGTGGAATCATCGTGCTATAACAGGCTAGTGCAGAAATGCCTTTAGTTTCCTCTTTCCTTTCTTTCCTCCCCGTCATTGTGGTGCCAGCCTCATCCCTTACTCTGCTCAGCATCCTTCTTCTGGCTAGAAGCAAGTAGGTGAGATTTGGGGGCAGCCCCTTTAGCTAAGATTTCTGTCTTAATTTTCAAACAGGGAACTGTGTGATGTGTATATGTTTGAATGACAAGCTGTGAACAACTGCGGTTGGTGCTTAATGTATAAATGGCTATTGACATTACTAGGGGTCATCCTCAGGCATCAGGCTTTGGCCTGGAAGATTGTCCCCCAAATTGGTAATCATAGGAACTGGTAAGTCTGTCCTATTTATCCCACAAAATTAATTAGACCAGCATTGTAGCTCACTGTTATTAAGTAGGGCGGTCATGCTTCTAGGTGGGACATAGGGGGACACACATAGTGCCAGTTGCTTTCACACGTACACCCAAACTGATGGAGAGAATGTGAGGGCCAGGCCAAGGGAAAGGCTACAAACTAATCCTCACCTCCTCCATATAGAGAATATGTTCCCTTACCTAATGGGCTATATGTAGGTGAACTTTGACTGAAAATTCAATATGAACACTAGGAATTAAATGATTGCACTATTTTGTCATAAGACAAAAGGTTAAGGATCTAGTGAACAAGGGTATCCCAAAAGCTGTAAAGCAAGCAAAAGACCTGATGTTGTAATTAAGAAGTTGATGTTATGCTTATACCATGACAACATCAATAACAAACAGGAAAACAGGTATAGAAACAGAGTAAAATCACATTACAGTACAATCATAGTCAAGCATTTGAGGTGATCTTTTTATTCTTATTTCACATTGAAGCAATAGCCACCCAGTCCTTCTTTATTCATCATCATAATTTCCAAACAAACTCTTCTCACTTCAAGAAGAGAAACATACTTCTTGTTGGTAAGGTAGAGAAAAGGAATAAAACTAAAAAACAGAGCCAAAAAATGTCTCTAGTCCATAAACAAAAATTTGGATATTTAATTCTAATATTTAATTCATTAATTCATACTCAGCAGGTATGGGCAACTGACCATGGTTAGGGGGCCACAGTGCTCTCCCAGGTAATCTTGGTGGATCACGCCCTGCATTTTAATTTTTCCCCCTCTAGATGTTTTCCCAATGCTTCCCAGGGGTATGGAGGGTATTTTTTTGATGTTTTGGCCTTTATGCATAAGATATAGCTTTGATTTCATGTCTTGTTGAAGGGAAAAATAGTATTCTCCAGGGCCAAAAGCAACCTGGGAGAACAAATATCGCCACTGACCCCCTTCAGGACATTTGGAAACAATTTTTTTTTAAAAAAAAAATGGTGGCCTCTGGGGGTCATGAGGACTAGAATAAAAGCTGGGAGCCTTTTCCCACACTGATATAAAGGCTGTTCCTTTTTCAAGATCATGTAAGTAATTAGAGTAATCTACTAAAGAAAAGTCAAAGTTTGTAAGTTTGTCTGTTTGTCTGCAGGTGAAGACCTCATATGATTGGCTGGCTGTGAAGATTCCATGGAATCCTGGGGTTGGCAGTTTAGGGAGGGGCCTTTAGAATTCTCAGCCAGAGAGCTCTTGGGCCTCAGGCTGGTTGCTGTGGAGATGAGGCCTACCATCAATACGGTTGTCAGAAAACATTTGGGAGGCATAAGTGAGAAAAATTAAAGTGACATATACAGCATAGTTACAAGGTCTTCTTGCCTCACACAGCAGATTGTATGGGTTCCATATGTGAGGAATCTTAAAGTTGAAATTCAAAACAAAAAATGCTTCCAGAAAAACATAAAGCCATTGCACAAATTAAGCCAGTACATCAACGTCACCAGAGAACACAGACTGGATTGGGGACTATGGGGAAAAGTTACAGGTACTGGAGTAGGTGGAGGAGGCAAGATGGTGATGAACTAACAACTACTGAAACAACTACTGGAGTAGGCTGGTTGCTATGGAGATGATGCCTAACAGCACGGAGAGGACAGTACATTCCCACAGGAACCCAACCTCTGTATGTTAACAACTCTGAATACAGATTGCATTGGGGAATACTGGGAAAAGTTACAGATACTGGTATAGGTTGGTTGCTATGGAGATGAAGTCTAGCAGCAAGAAGGAGATCAGTGTATTCCCTCAGGAACCCAAACTGTATAGGTAAAGAACTCTGAATACAGATTGCATTGGGAAATATGAGGAAAAGTTACAAATACTGGAGAAGACAGTTTGCTGAGTTCTTAAGAGGAAAATAAAATCCCAGACAATGCCGGGTAAATACGCTAGTTTTTTTATAAAGGAAAATCCATCATCAGTCAAAGTTAAGTAAGCCATTTTGTGGCCTCTGTGGGAAACCAGTGGGCCGCTTTTCTGTCTGTCCTGCTGGTTCTGATACTTCAGGTTGCTGCTCCATAAATGCCTTTGATTCCTCCCAAAACTTGGCCCTCCTAACTACCTCAAATGAGCATGTGTCCACTTGCAATTGGACCTCCACTTTTTCCAACTCCTTACTGTGTTGCTCTGTTGACTCTGTCCAGACCTGCTCTCCCATATATAGTTGGGGTAGATCTTTAGTTGACTTGTTATAGTAATATATATGCCTGTCTTGATTTCTGTTCTGCTAGCAGTTCAGATCACCTACTATAGCCCTCCAGATACCCTACCTTCTTGGGTAGCAGAGTCTTTGTCCTTCAATCCACTGGTCTCTGTGCTCTCATCTAAACCATGTGAAGGTGTACTTCTGTGATTCAGAATAGCTAGTAGACATCAGCCTCTGCTTTCCTGGCTTTGGTCAACATTTTTTTAGCCATTTTGACAGCTGATTCAATTTTCCCATTCCTTTGGGGGTAGGCAAGGGAAGATTTGTGATAATCAAACTCCCACTGTTTCTAGATCGTCGTGAATTGTTCTGACACAAATTGTTGTCTATTATCAGAGACTACCTATTCCAAAACCCAAAAAAAAAAAAAAAGATTCGTTAGCCTCTATATGAATGTCTCAAGATCTAGTGTCTGGCAATGGATCTATCTCCCAAAAGTTGTAGTAGTAGTCTACTGTTATGAGATAGTCTTCTGTTGTCTGTTGTGAACAAATCTACTCCCACTTTTTCCCAAGGTCAGCTTGGCAGCTCATGCAGCTATAAAATCTTCTTTTGTTGTGTTTCTCAGTACAAGTAGTCCTAAGTAATTTCTGACACCTTTAAGCTGGGATATAGTTTGATTCAGCACAGCTTCATTGGCCTGTGATTGCCTCTTCTAAGCCTTGGCTATCTAGAATAATTAGGACTGCATTCTAAGACACTACATCTCCCTAGATTTCCATCACTTTCTTCAAGCAGAGGACCTCCTGAGAACAGCCACAAAGCAAAGGCAACAAGAAGCAAGCATTACAATTCAGCTGCTGCCACCATTACCAGGTTACCTTACCTGTTGCCATACCTGTGGGACTTCTGGAAAAATCTGCCACCTCAAAAACTCAGGCCCATGAAGCTGAGTCAGCAGTTTCTGCTAGCAAGTTCCAGATGCTTCTTCTAGCTGGAGCAGTTAGGAAAGCTGGCAGATAAAGGCTGGACTCCAGCAGAGACTAGGACATTTCAGCACTTTCTGCACGGAGAGGATATGTGTCGAGTGGTCAGTGCTCCTTTACACAGAGATCCATGAAAGCAGAATCCAGATCACTCAATGGCCCACTGTGAACAACTTGCCCAGTATTTGGCAGGAGGCATTTGGATTGGCATACTCTTTAGTAGTTCACAGATGTAAAGCAGAACACACGTGGCCAAGTAATGTCAGATTATGGTCACAGCAAAGGTTATTAATGAGGAAGATCAAATGAGCTAAGAGATACTGTAGCAGTTTGCTTTTGCCTGTGTGTAGAGAGTAGTTAATTGAATGTTCAGTGGACTCAGTTGCCACTAAGAGAAGGAATCCAATGACAAAGGGAGAAAGTGGGAGCAGGAAGAGAGAAAAACTGGACTATTTTAAAAGCAACTGAAAAAGTGGGACAACAAAGGATTGATTGGGACTTTTCCTGCTAAACTGAGACAGTTGAAAGGATGCTGTAATTGACACATATCCAGTGGGTGTGACTTTGGCCCCTGCTTGTCCAGTGATAATGGATACTTTTAAGTTTGTGCGACCCGGGGATATGGACATGATACTTAGAGAGACAAGTGCTGCCACACGTCTTAGATTTTTTCCCTTTCTGGCTTATTAAAAATTTTGAAGGAGGAGTGGCTGAGTGGGTAGAGAGAATGACTAATGCCTCACTAAAACAAGGCATAATTCCAGGATGCCTAAGAAGGCAATTATAAAACCATTACTGAAAATGCCTTCCCTGGATCCCACCATATCACCAGTCTCCAACATTCTATTTTGGGGCATGATACTAGAGCACGTAGTGGAGTCCCAGTTCTGAAACTGATTATCTAGATCCATTTCAAGCTAGTGCCAGGCCTGGCTATGAGACAGAGGTAGCTTTGGTCACCTTGGTGGATGACCTACACCAGGAACTGGAACAAGGGAATGTGTCCTTGTTGGATCTCTTGGTGCTTTTGATACAATGAGCCATAACATCCTTTTGGTTTGTCTTGTTTGGATGGGACTTTAAGGCACTCTTTTATAGTGGCTTTGTTGCTTCCTGGAGGGATGGACCCAGAAAGTGATGCTAAGGGCCTCCTCTTTGAGTCCTTGGCTGTTGGCCTGTGGGGCCCCTCAGGGCTTGGTTCTGTCCACCATGCTATTAAACATATGCATGAAACAGCTGGGAGAGATCAACCAGAATTTTGGGCTCCAATGTCATCAGTATGCAGATGACACCCAATTCTATTGTTCTTTTCCAAAAAAGCTGTTTCAGTCTTAAACCAGTGCTATCATCAGTAATGGACTGGATAGGGGTGAACAAATTAAAGCTTAATCCATATAGAGGTTCTCCTGATCAAGCAAACAGCAGATCAGGGAATAGAGATTCAACCTGCACAGGAGAGGGTTAAAATCCCCCAAAGATGCAGGCCAGCAGCTTGGGTGTGCATCTGGATTCAGCCCTGAACCGGGAGGCCCAGGTTTCAGCAGTGGTCAGCTCACACAATTAAGTCATGGGTACAGCTGTGTCCATTCCTTGAGACATCAGACTTGACACCAGTGACACATGTCTTAGTTACACCTCATTTGCATTACTGAAAATGCATTCTACATGCAGCTGCCTTTGAAGAGTGTTTGGAAACTTCAGCTGGTCCAAAGCCCTGAAACCAGATTGTTAATTGGGGCTGGTTTCATGAAGCACACAACTCTTGGTCCATTTCTGGGCCCTGTTCAAATGATGGTGATGATCAATAAAGCCCTGTTTGGCTCTGTAAAACACAGGCGGGGGACCACCTGCCCATCAGTGCCGAGTACAAAAGGCGCACCCAAGCCTCACACTCAAGGCCTGCCCAGCCTGACACCTCTTTATGTTCAGGTCTGAACAGCCAGGGAGATCTCTGAACCAAGCCAAGGCCAGGACAAACGGGTCTGCCTCAGTTCTCCCTCTCTGAGAATGCAGTCCCTTCCTTACTCTTGTCCCCCTTGGCTTCTTCCTTTCAGGACTCTCCCCCTTTACTGCCTTCCCTAAATCTGCCCTTCTCCCAGATGTAAGGATCAGCAGTGATTTTTATTTTCCAAGACCGTGGTACTGTTGGCACTAAGGTCAAGATGATATTATTGGTAGTGTGTATATTCCAAGATTCAAAATAAGACTCTGTGACACTGTTTTAAGGAACACGGAACTTCAAACTTTCATTGTAACACTGTTGCTTTAAATGTGTTTTGTATCTAAATGTTCATATACAGCACACCATTCTTCTCTCTCTCTCTCTCTCTCTCCCTCTCAATTCATTCACTATCTCTCATACACCTAATTTCTCAGTTCTCTCTCCCACAGAGCTCTTCAAATCTCCAATCTCTCTAAACACACCACAAATCACACACCTCTTCAAACACACTCCAGATAGTTAAAATCTGTTATTTTCCTCTTTCCACCAGCCCCTCCCGTGGGCTATCCAAGGTTCCATTTCACCAGCCAACCTGCTTAAAGACTCTCAGTTGCCAAGGAGGCTCTGTGTCAAGACCCCCTCCCATCAGATTCATCACAGGTTCAGGTAGCTTGGAGAAACATGAATGTGGGAGCTTTTGACCATATTCCCATGTTTTGAGATCTTCTGGGGAGGTCCTTCTCTTTGTCCCACCTTGCTTACAGTTACATTTTGTGGGAACACAGGAGAAGGCTTTCTTCATGGCTGCTCCCAGGCTCTGGAACTCCTTTCTCAGAGAGGCAAGACTGGCCTGTTGTACCTTTCTGTAGGCAAATGAAGACTTTTTTCCCCCATTATGGCAGGGATTTGAGGATTTTTTTTTAAGGGGAACCAGGCTTTGTTCTGGAGTTTTATTTGTTATTGTTGTTGTTTAACGGTTTATGTTTTTCACTGGTTTTAATTTTTTGGCAGTTAAATTTCTTTTGTATATTGTGAATTTTTAAGTATGTTTCTTTTAACTGTTGTAAGTTAACTGGGAAAAGGCAAGAAAAAATAACAACATTTAATTATTTTTAAAATCCCACTTCAATTCAATTCAAAGAGCTTAACTTGCAGGTGCCAAATCTATGCATTCAGGCCCTCCAGTTTCTATTACTAATGACATATACTGGTTATGAATCTCCTTTAGGAAGCAAAACATTTCTTCTCAGAATATTTTCTCATTTATAAAAGCATAAATGCCCTCAGATGCCTGTCTCATACAAGAGCATCTTACTTTTCATTTTGGTTGTGTCTGTGGGCTGAAGCTTTTCAGTTTGTTTAAAGTATTCTATTCAACAAAGCCTGTAGCAATGAAGCCTTCCTTTTCAATGAAGTTAACATTATAGACTCTGGCAGAAGGATGCTTCTGTCCTTAAAATATTTTTTTGCAGCCCTTCAAATTATCTTTAAAATTCTTTCTTGCATTGAAGATTAATACTTGTTTCATGCACATGTGCTTTTTCATATTCCCTGAGCAGGAAATATGTTATCAGGTTTTACTTTAAAGCTTCTACCTTTTTCTAGAAAAAAAAAAAGGATTTTATTGTAGGAAAACCACATCATACAAAGACAAAATATAAAATCAAATACAAAATCAAGACAGCTACTGACTAGACAGTCAATTTACGGAATGTGGAAGCATGGTTTTACAAGATGCTTCCTCCAGACAAAACTTGTTACCTAAAACTTGCTATAGTAGATTTTCCTAGATTTACTCAACTGTAATTGTTCTGTATTCATGATCACTGCTTAGACTAAGCAGTTACACTATTGTGACCCTGTTGCCATGATCATAACTCCCCCTACCAGAACCTAATTTACCAGGTATTAGCTGCATGGAGAGAAGTCAAAATAAATCTGGATAACCATAGCTGTAGGCATTGGATACATTTACATTGATTAAATTAGTGGGGGCTACGAAAAAGCATCTAGCTATGTGCTTGTAACTGGACACATAATGATGAAGACATCCTCTGGGATCTCCCAGGCATCCTCCAGAGGTTCTGTGCATCTAGCTATAGGTGCATAGCTGGACACTGTTCTGTCAGCTCCCCATTCTTTGCACCCCACTAAATGGCCATATTGTCCAAGGGGCAAGCATTAAAAAGATGGGCTTTAAGAGAGGAGGGATCAGAGCTGAGGTGTAGTTTCTCATGGATGTCTCCAGATGCAGGATCTTAGCTCAAATTTTTCCCCAGAAAATACATTCCAGAATCAGAAGCATTCCACCAAAAGCTAGTGCTACAAGGGGACAGGGATAGAAACTACCAATTTCACCCCATCATTGGCAGTCTGTGTTGCCCGCACAAGCAGGTACTTTTGAATGTTCAGAAGTTGCACGATTGAGAGGTAGAACTGCAACATTATGGAATGTTAGCCATAAAATAAACAAAAAGTTTAATAATGTTCTATTTAAAAAAAACCCTCTCACATACACTGCCCTGGGATCTATGCAAAACACTTCTCTCAAGAAAATGTCTATTAGAATCATGACTTCATACTATGCAAAGTAATTAAATAAGCTTGGCATGGGTGGATATGGCAGTAAACACTCTGAAAGGTCATTGGGTTCTTTTGCCTAAAGCCAGATTGGAAAAGAAGACACACCTGCCTGGCCAGATGGACCTAAAAGTTACTTTGATCTCTGCTCTGAGAAAGGGTGAAATAAACCTGGACACCAAATGAGACCTATTTCAACCAGATACCTGATGAGATGAGCAAAGAGCATTTATGTGACACATTTCCCAACAAATTAATTAGTATTTCAGCTGATACCTTATGGCACAAGCAGAAGGTACGAGAAGTGGTGGTAGATTTCAAAGTTTTCTGGGTACAGTCAGTAACATGCTATTGTATTTTGCATTTTATGGGCTGCGATATATTTCTACATGAGATTACACAACTTTCAGCCAAGTTTGTGCTGAGTAGTCATACTTCAAGAGTCTAAATGTCTTTAATTTTTTTGTGTGTTTGTGGATGTGTACACACACACACACACACAGCTTGTTACAATGGCCAACAAATATCTACTATATAATGTAGATAAAAACATCATGGGCTCTTGTTCTACAGGAGCACAGAGTTCTAAATTCAGCACCATAGAAATAAAACATTGGAGTGAAGTCTTCTAGTAAAATATCAGGAGAGAGTTAGATAATTAAATAGAAACCAGACCCTGAATGTCAAATAAGGAGGAAGACATCAAAGAGAAACAGCATTCTCTGATAAAGATCAAGAGAGAAAGCTAAAATTTTTATGGCATATGCTGACAAATGGGTGAAGCAAAATATAACAAAGTAACTTGATTTAGTGATATTCCTACAGATTGACTGAAATACAGTGCTGTGGAGATCAAAGGCTAGAGCCAGAAACAAAATACCAAAAGAAATGGCACACTTACTTTCCCCCCTCCTTTTTTTACAATTCATATTTCAACCAAAAGACACAGTGACTGAAAATGTATGCGAGTTCTTGCAGAGGTCACTATGGTAATTCAGGAATGAAGAACTTTTTGTGTTGGACTTTCCCTATGTTTCATTAGGGAAACAGTGAAGCGAAATGGATTAATAGGTATGTAACTTGCCTCTTGTAGTGGTTTTCCCTCTTATGTGCTTTGACTGAAAATTCCCAGGCACTACAGTCTTAACCTTCTACCCTGTATATTCCCAACAGTGTCCCTATTGTAATCAATAGGGCTCTTCTTCCATATGCCTGTTGAACATAGTCTTCATTATGTGCACATTAATCTGCTAGCTCTGTTGACTAAGCTTCTCTGTCAACTGTTAGACTTTTGTGTGTATTCTTTTCTGGCAGAACAATGTCCTGTGTTTGTTCTATTTCTGTATGAAATTGTCCATTATATCAACTGAATGCCATTGTTTATCAAGATTTTTTTTTGCGGGGGGTGGGGTGCTACTAGTATTAGAAATCCTTTTCAAATTTAGTGAAAGCTCATTTGCAACAGTCAAGTGTATATAAAATACAACTTTCAAAACTGTAGAAAACAAGAATGCAGCAGGTAAGATGTAGCCCCTACAACCTTTATCAAGCCAAGTCAGCAAAGCCAACTGTGGGGTGCAATGGGATTTGCAGTTTAAAACATCAGCAGAACATCTGGAAAGTCTTCAACCACAGGAACATTGTGAAAAATTAGACCCAGTGAATCAGTTCTTGAATGATAGGGTCTTCTTTTCACTATCCAGTTATAGCACTTTGATTCCACTTTTACTGCCATGGTTGCACCCCATGGAATTCTCGAATGTGTAGTTTATTGATGCAGCAGAGCTCTCAATATCTCACAAACTGCTGATCCTAAGATTCCATAGAATACAGTCATGACAGTTAAAGCAGTATCAAAGTGCTATAATTCCATAGTGTGAGAATTAGTCAACATAAGTGTAAATCCTATTTATTCAGTAGATCCACTCCATTCTCATTTTCATGGTCTCCTTGGATTTTAAATGGCTGAAAACCATAAATCAGTGTGGGAAACCTGTGACTCATCAGATATTACACATGAACCTCTGCCTGGCAAAGCCAGACCAGCCAATGGTGAAGAATGAAGAGAGTTAGTTCAGTCTCTGGAGGGCTACATGTGATGACAACTTGTTAGAAACCGTGAGTTCACTGTTCCCATATATTAAAATGTTCTTTGATAAAGGTGGGGGGGGAAGTCTTTTAAGACTGTAAGAAGAGCCATTTTGAACTAGACCAAAAAGGTATCTAGACCAACATTCCATTCATACATTTATCCAACTATGAGGATCCCATCAGCAGGAGTTGAATGCAATTGTAATTTGCACATCATCTTGCTTTCTTGGCAACAAAGACACAGAGGTATATCTGAGCTGCTATGTAATCAATGTGGGTAATAATCATTGGTTGAACCAGCCATCATATTTTTCCCCAGTATCCTTTTGAAGCCATCCAAATCAGCAGCTATAACAACTTCTTGTGGCAGTGAGTTCCACAGGTGAACTATAGACACGATGAAAAACTACTTCCTTTTATTTGTTCAGAATCTTTCATTATTTAGCTTTGGTGGATGTCCTAGGCTCTGGTATCAGGACAGAGGGAGAAAACTCTATTTCTATATATCTTCACACCATATATAATGTTATACAACTTTATCATACCTCCCTTTATGTGCCTTTTTACTGAGGAAGACAGCTGCAAAATTGTAATATTTCTTCACAGGGCAATTGTTCCAGTCCCCTTGTCATTTTGGTTGCCTTTTTGAGAACCGTTTCCAATGCCATCATTTCTTATGTGCAGTGACACAATATTCCCGATGTGTTTACAGCATGGATTTATATAATGACAGTGTTATATATATTTAAAGAAATCTGCTAAAGGTGCAGATGCATTCAATATTACACTTAAAAGGGTAAGAACATGTGTTTAAATAGGTGCATCTGAAATTCTTTTTTTAAAAACAACTTATAAGTTCTATCAACCATTTAGAAGTGTCTCTTTCATTATACCTTGGGCATTGTTTTATGTTATAGTTTTTACTCATAGGAAAGTGTGGGAAAGTCATTCCTGAAGAGAAACTGACAAATGTTTTAAATTGGGAATTATGTATAGGTAAACAGAATCCAGAACTGGCTCAGCATACCAGGGTTAGGCTCGTAAGTAAACATCTAATGCATCAAACATATAGCAAATCTAATTATATGTACTTGTTCAGCACAAGCTTTGTTCCTACAAAGAGTTTCCACTCTAGTCTAGTCCAGTGCTATGTACCATCTGCTGTGGTGGCGTGTCCTCCTCTTCCATATAGAATACTACTTTTCTTATCTGCCTAACATCTACATCAAATCTATGATCTGGTACAGCAAGTATGATAGGCATGGCTATGATAAAATCATTATGAACAACAGGTACCAGTCCCCATATGCAGGAACAATGCCCCTTATCAGATGTTTATGATGAGTTTATGCTATCCCATGTTTCAGAAGTGCTCATGGCTTCCAACCCCAATGTCTGTCATAGTTGTTGACCTGCCAGAGGATGGGCATCTCTCTTTCACACTTCACATGGTGGGAAACACAGTATAGGCAGGAAGGTATGAAGTTGTCCTTAATTTGCTGTGTTCAGAAAAGAATAAATTTCACAAAACACTTAGGCATCAGTTCCTGTTTTTGGGCACCCTACATATTTGGTCAACTAGCATTCTGCATCTATAACAGACTATCCAGGGCACTGAAAAGCGGGGAATACTATATCTAAGGACTGCTACTTCAAAAAGAAAATAGTTACAAGCTATTTTCCTCTTCAGAATAGTTACAAGAACAAAATTGCTCCAACGGGGTCATTAATCTACATTCTAGTGTGCTCCATTTACAAGTGGGAAGCATTATATGCAGCTGGATTCAAGATAAAAATTTATCTGTGCACATTAAAGAGGCTGTGTGCAACCATAGGTTTTAATTGCTGCAGCTTAGGAAATGTATGTGCTGTGAAAGCACAGACAATAAACCGTGTTGAGGGAAACTGGTCAGAGCTCATGCAGAACACCCTTAGTAGAATGACTGGAGTTGGACCATTTTAACAACGGAATAGTTGTGCTACTTGGAGTATTCCCACTCTTTCCTCCGTAAGTATATGTGAGTTGGGCCAAAAGATAGATGCTCTGAAATTTGATACTCCTGATGTATTGCAGGTTAATGATACTATGAGCTAATGCAGAGTTGCTATATAAATGAACTATGTGTTTCATTACATTTTCCTCATCTGTATAGTACAGGAAATTATGCCATTCAACAAATACAATCTTCAACTTTAACCTTCAACAAATGCATTTTTTTCCTTTATATAGGGGAGAAGTTGGGGTATCTGTGGCATGATATGCCAATTTTGACATGGATGATGTTACTGCATTTGCTAGCCCGGATTTGGGGATGCTAGATATCATTTTGATATCAATAATTTGGCTCTGTTCCACCACCCCTCTCCACGTATTTGTGAGACCCCCGGACAAACACAGAACTAAGCTTGGCCACTAAACGCTGCTATATCCCAACACAATACAGGCAGGCCAGAAATAGCCAGATCGCCGCTTTAGGAGACCTCTCTGCAAACACCCTCATTATGTATGCACGCTGTTTACAAAGACTTTTACAAACTTGGCAAGCTGAATACTCAAATGTCAAGCACTGAGTATTTGCATACTGTCTACCCCTTTGTCAATTCGGACCTAACTCAATCATGCTAAATTTTGACCTTTCCAAAGCTTTGTCTCGTGCCCAAAACTCATTGTTTCCCCCAAGTATGGAATAGCTTGCAGTTACATTTCTCCCTATAAAAACCCCTGATTCCGAGACCTTCCTCGGATCACTCCTGAGTTCCATCCCGCCTTGCCACCGCTCTGCTTGGTGAGCCTTCCCCTCAGTTCTATTGGCTGAGACTGCGCAACTTCAGACCTTCACAGTGATCTATCCGGGCTTCAGGACAGGTGTCGTATCACCCAATTCAACAATCCCTCTGAAAATTCCCTCTGTCCCACTCCAACTTTTATTTTCTATAGTTATCTGTGTGAGTGTGTTGCATACACTGTTTGTCTGTATTTAATAAATATCACAATTATTCTTAAGCTCTGGTGTGCTCCTTGGCTTGGCCTGACCCCGTAGACTTTGGGTAAAAGATTCTGCTGTGTTGCCCTGCCTCTCGCATTGCTAACTTGTGCTCTAGCTAATTTCCCCAAACTTAGTTAATTGAGAGTGCATTTAGGTGTCCCTCCCAGGACCCCTAGTAAACAGGGTAACAATGATACTTCTTAGAAGAAGTTTTAATTTATGACATCTTACTTTGAAAAATGTTATAATCTATACAACATTCTGATTCACCGAATTCATTCTGGCTATATTTAGGAATCCCTGATTTTTTATTTTTTTGTCAGTAGACTTTGGCCTCATTTACTGTTCCAAAAAGTATAATAGCCTTACTTACCCCCGCATACTACTGAATCAGTCAAATATTTCAGTCCTGGGGCATTGCTATCTACTTAAAATTTATGGGGTACGGGTTCGTCACATTAATTTATATGTGCTAATTTATATGTATATATGCCACTTTAGAATTACTAGAATTAAATTTTGCTAAGTAAAATAGGTTAAATAGAGAGCGCCTCTTAGTATTTGCAGAGTGGTCCTCCTTTGCCAATGAGCAATTACACCTTGCTTTTACACAGGTCTCCAGAATCAGCTTCTAGCAGTGTCGGTGGATATGTGTTAAAGCCTTGGCATTAGTAAACACAAAGGCAGCTTGGAAAATTCTTTCAGATATAATCAGTTTGTACTGTCTTTCCAAGATCTAGTGCTATAGTTCAAGGGAGTCCACTGGAGCTCTCTAGCTAGGGGCAGCTCAAACAGTCCCACTGCTTGACATGGGGAGTAAAATGTTGTTGGGTTGTTGTGTGTTTTCCCAGCTTTGAGGCCGTGTTCTATTAGTATTTGCTCCTGACGTTTTGCCTGCATCTGCAGCTGGCATCTTCAGAGGATCATCCTCTGAAGATGCCAGCCACAGATGCAGGCAAGACATCAGGAGCAAATACTAATAGAACACGGCCTCAAAGCCTGAAAAACACACAACAACCCATGGATTCCGGCCATGAAAGCCTTCAACTTTACATAAAATGTTGTTTCCCATCCATTGCATTGCACTGTGGGTGGAACCATCCAAGTTGAGAAGAACAGGATGGTAGCATTTGCTCACCACTTGAGAAGGAAGATAAAGATGAGATAGCAGCATTGCATGCATCCCCACCACCACCACTTTCTGTCTGAGAAGGATGTGGCAGTGCCTTCAGAGAAAAATAAGAATTTAGCTCTGCCCTCTCTTGCTCACCTACTTGCTTCAAAGAGAGATAGGCATGACATTACCCACCATGTGTAAAGATGCAGGAACTGAAAGTAAGAATATGGTGGTGGCAGCAGTACAGACATGCAAGAGGGAGGTAGAGTCAGAGGCAGCTGACAGCTGTAGTCACTGATGCTGCTAGATGCAAATTCTGGAGACCTGTATAAAGTAACAGTAGCCACTCTCCAAACTGGCAAGAGTATGTTTGTGTCAAGATTCAAGGGTATGTATGTGTCAAGATCAGCCTTTTCTTGAACAGAGAATTCTGAGTGCCCTGACTAATCTGTACATCTCAGAGTTTCATAGGATGGAGGCTTAACACTAAAGTGGTATCAGGCCCTTCTAACTGGGTAGATACATTCAGAGAATTCCCTAAACCACAGTTGCTTCTTTTAGAGAGGGTGAACTTCAAATGAATGTGGGGACTGGGGCAGAATGATATATAACATATACCCTAATTAACTCTATGAACTGAAGTGAAGTGACAAAGAGCTGGGTTGTCATTTTTTGCCCTCTGTAAAAATAGTGAGTCTTTTTAAAAAATCTCAGTTCTTACTCTATACAGTGCTACTCAACACTTCCTAGAAGGTAGCACCACTTAGTCCCCAAACGTGGCTTGATATAATCTGTTTCCTGCAGCTATGTGGGAGAAGCTAAAGAGAGACGGAAACAGACATTTGTGGGCTGGAGGCTAATAAAACCTTTGCTTTGCTGAAACCAGTGAACTTTTCCAGAAAAGAGTTGCAATCTGGGACAGCAAAATCAAGCACTGTGTAAAATATCAATATATTCCTCTACATGCCCTTTTCCAGTTCAGATTTTTATTGCAAGCAAGCTATCAGCAGTGGTCATTTAAGGGACCGAGAGCAGCCTATAGTTAAAAAAAGAAAGAAAGATATAATTTCTATGCAAGCTCTTAAATGAAATATTCAGAGGGGATAAGAGCAGTTGATACATTTGGATAATATTTTTTGTCAGTTTTCTTTTGTTACAGCTACATAAGCTATATGATCATTATAGTTTCTTAAGTTACCGTAGTTCAAATGGTTTCCCAACCACAGACCACATATAATTCCTTGCTATTTACCTTTCATGTGAGATGCTGTGGGCTTGTATAATAGGTTTAAAAAAAAAAAAAAAGATTACAACAGTAGGAAGAGGCCACGGGAAAGGATAGATGACTGTGTGTCCCCTTTAGTTTAAAAGGTTGATGCCTTCATGCTTCACGTCCTACTAGACTCTTGAAAGAAGAAGTGAATGTTAAGGTTGCTTAAATAAGGCTGCTGAGTGCAAAATAAAAAGAAGGATATCATTGTAATACCTCAAAGATCTGGGATGTAGCTCAGAAAACATGGAACATGCGCCCTAGAGTGCCTACACCCAGCAACACTAGTGTTTCAATAGATATGTAGAAACAAAACCCCATTATCCAATTCCTATGAACTGATCTTTCAAACTGTAACTTCTCTCCTAGAGTTCTACATAATTTGCTGTTAAATCTTGTGATTGCTTTTTATGCTTTTATCAATGGATTAAATGCTAAGTGTAGCTTTTTCTTCTGTTTGCACTATAATTTCAGCAGAATCCAGCTCTTTCATGGGAATAAGTGTTAATTTCTTCTAAGAAAGAATAAAGAAGGTGAGCCAAGATTCTAACTTCCCTACGAGTCATTTATGAACTGATTAATCAAAATATGTTCTTGGATCTCTGACAAAACTTTTGTTTTTTAACTTCTTCTCTTTACAATCATGATTTCATTGTGCCGGGGAAGTAAGGCACTGGTAGAAAGTTCTTGCTTAATGGTAATAATTAAGAGTCTCATTAACAAGGCAAGGAATTACTGTGTTGATCGTTTCAGATGAAATAATGAATTGAACTATCATATTTGAAGAAATCTGATGTCAAGAGCATAAAGACAACATAAAATATAGGTATCCCAGTAAAAAATACTAGGCACGTTTTGAGCACCTGCAAACTGTTCCCTTTATTTATGGTGACTGAAATCATGAATTCGCCTGTAATTTTTTTTGGATGAACCTGGGGGAAATCTGAGCACTACAAGTAGGAAATTCCATTGATAGTCCCAACTAGAGTAGAACCATTGAATCAATTGTTGATGGTAAGTCACTATGTACAGCCCATTGATTCAATGGACTTAAGCAGCTGTTAGAAATGCTAAGGAGACCAGGGCAATTTCCACACTACACTCTGATAGCACAATTGGTCCACTTTCAACATCCTACGGATCCTGGGGTTTGCAGTTTTGGGAGAGGCCAGCCGGCTCCTCCCAAAACTGCAAACCCCAGGATTCCATAGGATGTTGAAAGTGGAATAATCGCGCTATCAGAGTGTAGTGCGGAAATGGCCAAGGTTACGGAGCACAGTGATTTATAGCAGTGGAAAGATAGCCATAGAAAGAGCTGAGCATTCTCTTTCTATAGATTGCCTTTTTGACTCAAAATCCATTCTTACCAAAGTGGTTAGCTTTACACACATAATGGTGTGTGTTATATGCATTTTTGTGTATGTTACTCGCCCCTGAAAAATAACATGCTTCAGCCTGATATGTTATTGTGTGACTTGTCAATATCTGTGGTGTGAACCCAGTTCAGAACTGTTATTTCTAAATTCAAAATCCAGTGCGGCATTTTTTCAAATCATGAGACTAGCAAAGGGCTGTGTTCACTCTCTGTCTCTTTAAAAGGAGTTACAAGATAATATAAATCATACAGCTTCCAGGGACTGTTTTCAATCATGCAGCACCTTATACTGGGATCAATTGTTCAAAAATGAGTTCATAATTATATTTATGAACCTCACTGGAAACTCATAATTTTGTTTAGTTATAAAAAGTTACAATGAGAAGTTTTTAAGCAATTAGCTAAAAGCACAAGTAATAGGAAACGGTTATTTTTGAACAAATTCTATAACTTTTCCAAGGTTATAGCCCTTTTCTTGGGTAGGCTGCAAATAATTCTTGTCTATTCATTTCACATTCTTCAGTCAGATGTCTCTGTCTATAACCAGAATAGTCCAATTAAAATATTTTAATTTCCATGACATTTTAGCACATGGCCACTGGTACTTGTTGGGAATTGCCTGAGAGCAGATGGAGGACTCACTTAGCCTGTGAGGAGAGCATACCTATGCCTTGAAATGTGTCTGAACATGGCCTAGAAGAGGTAAAATACAACCATTGCCATTTTCAATCGGGGGTCATTTTTGTCAGTGTGTTCAGATCCCAAAGGATTCTAGCACAGAAAATTAGCCCCTAGACCTGGCATAGTTGACTCCAAGGATATCTGGCTTCTCCTCTGATACCATATTCTTATTTTTAAAAAGAAAATATGGCATGGTCCAATGGTAATGCTTAACTGGACTAAAGTACCTTGTTGATTCTCCAGATATTTTTGGTCTCCTATTTCTGTCATCCTGAGCCAGCCAGGCAAATATCGAGCGACTGAGCATTTTAGTTCAGCAATATCCAGAGGGCCAAAGGTGCCCCTCCCCAGTGGATGAGGAATAACACATGAAGCTCTTTGGCTGACTGTCAAAAGTCAAATATGTCTACTTCCAGAATTCTGGTGTTAGCAAGTAGATTTCTTACCCTTTGTCATGCAGAGAAAAGCATTACTTCTACTCTTAATTCAAAAGATAGAATAATGGCTAAGAAGACATGGGGCAAATTTCAACATGGTGAACCAAATATTTTGAAATTCTGCAGTTGTCTTTTCACCTTCCCCCCCCAAATCTGTCACCTAGGATGCAGCCAGGGCAGTTAATGTAGAATCATTGTGCCCAAATGGTGTAGTATGAAAGGGCTCTAGGAGGGCAGTTTTAGGAGGGGCAACACTACTGAGGTTGAACTCCCTCCTGCAAAGAGTGTGAAATATTGTAATATTTACAACTTTGAAGATTGTGCTTCTGATGCAGATCTTTCCAACTGAACAGGTCATCCTTATTAAAGAAAAAATGGACAAAAAGGAGATAAAACATGGGCTAATGACTAAAAGATGGTGATATTATCTGGGTGCCCTGTGAAATTGCTGTATTGAACCATACACAATGAATGCTAGAAAGTATATCTAGAAGCACCCCCTGACTCAAAGTTCAGCCTCTTAACCACCAAATTGCACAGTTACATTGTCAGTCAGAGTAGAAAGGGTCATAGGAGTTCCTCTAGGATATTATATTTCCATTTCATTGTAAGATAATATTTCTAAATACATGTTAGACTGAACTGGAAATTTTATTAGGTTGGGCAGCATTCAGCTATTTGGGTGGCTATTTATCTAAACAGTTTGCCTCACTGTAGTGTCCTTCTGATGAAGTTTAAAAGAGAAATAAGGTGGCTTGAAGGAACAGAAAAAGTGTTGCTGGAGTTTTCGATGAGGTGTGTGCCTCTTTTGGTTTGGTACCATTCAAAGCCAGACAATAAGGGGCCTCACATCTCAGGGTCCCAGCTGTAATATGATCGGCTATAAGTCTCAGTCAAGATTTTTCCCACACCCTCATGCATAGCATTGCTCAAAGCCCTGTATGCACTATAGGCTGGCATTGGGTTCCCCACCCCACCCCCAAACTCTGAAGCTCCATTCCTTGCCTTCAGAAACAAAGGCTAAGACTGGATAGATTCGTGGTCTGCCACTATGCCTTTTCTGAAACAGAGTAGCTCACAAAATAGAGACAGTGTAATGGTTCAGATCTATGCATTTTACATAGCATTAAGTCTTACTGTGTTGAATAGGACGATTTCTGCCTTAGTAAATGCCTTCCAGTTAGGTGTGTCCCCAGGAATCTAAGGAAAGATATTAGGAGCTGCAACAAATGTATTTGGTTAATAAATAATAGTTCTGCATGTCTCCTCTCTGCCCCCTGGCCATTTTTTCTTTTCTCTCAATGAGCTAAAAAAAAAAAAAAGCAAAAAAAAAAATCATTAAGGAACTTAGAAGCACAACTTTACTTGAGGTTAGAATGGCAATGTCTTATGTATTTTCCCCTAACCAGCAGTTACTGGCTGGATAAAAGGAATGATTTCTTCTACAGGTGTTGACTGCAAATACAGTACAGGACAATACAAATCCTTTGTGTACTGTAATAATGTCAGGTGTCTATAAGTATTTGGTTGCCTGATAAAATAGCCAATGCAAAACAGGAAGCTGCCTTATACCCAAGAAGACATTTAGTTCAGCAAACTCAGGACTGTCTATACTGATTGCCTGTGGCTCTCCAGGATTTAGCCAGGAGTCTTTCTCAGCCCTGTCTGGAAATCTTATGGGCTGAATCTTTTCTATGAACTATAACCCTTCCCAGGTAGGGTAAGGGGGTAAATGATACTACTTTTCATCTCCATGTTGCTGCTTGCTACGAACAAGAAGATATCTATGACATCACACTTACCCAACAGCAGCGATATAGACTCGAGTCGAGTGACTCGGACTCAAGTTGGACTTAAGTCACTTCGGTGATTCAACTCAGACTTGACTCAGCAATAAATAATGTGCTGACTCGACTCAACTTGTGACTAGTGTATTTTTAGTGACTGACTTGCTGTCTTTGGCCCAGTAACATAACACATACATCCAAAAACCTTATGACTTTGAACAGCACTTCCATCTGTTTTGCCTACTGGTCACATGACAAACTGTTGCAAGCCCAAAGTGTAGGTACATTTCTCAGAGGTGAACAGCAATTGGGTTAGGCAATGAGCTTGAGGGGAGCTTAAGGTCTGCTCATCAGCCTGTCCCCACTACATATTGGAGGAGCCTTCTAAAACTTTTCCTAAGAGCAAAAGACAAGACTTGCCTCCAGAGTGCAGGGTGCATTTCTCAGAGGGGAACAGCAAATGTGTTAGGCAAAGCTTCAGGAATGGGGAGTAAGAAGGATTCTATTCCCCACTTCTGAAAAATCCTCCAGCTTCTGAAATGGGAAGTAAGAAGAATCCTATTCCTTTCCTCCGAAGGTACGGATGGCAAAATCACAAACGTGGAAGGCCGACTCTGCTTAAGTTGTTAAAATGACTTTATGCAACTCTGTCCAGAAATTCTGGAATATAGGTTGGGGTATGAAGTTGGCTCCCAGACTTGAGTCTTGAAGGTAGAAACTTGAGACTTGATTTGAGACTTGGAGTAAAAGACTTAAATACATCAATACTCGATAGCATGTGTAAAAGCAGAAACCTCAGTGGAAACAGTCATGTGTAGTCAGCCCCCTTGCAAGTTGTAATGGCTACAACAGTTAGGATTCTCTGCATATTGATTGACCTGAGCACATTATAGCACTGAAAATGTATTCTCAGTACAAGGAGCAGTACTGTATTATTCACTGGGCACACGGAAAATGACAACCAGAATCTGTTCAACTGATTGCTAGAAATAATTCCTGAGCATCCAAATGTACTCACCAACCAGCACACTTTCTTATGTTGTATTGGAATGCACAGTCCTTGAATTACAATGTGTGGCTCACAGAGCAGATTTTGGCTATACACAGTGACAAATGTGTCTTCCATGCCAGCAGGACAAAAATCCTCTCTTTATTTTAGTGTGAACTTTAAAGGAGTTATCCAAGGTATAGAATCCTGCCTCCAAAATAGGCACTTTAGAGTCCTGAAGAACACCTTAGAGCCAGCATGGTATAGTATTTGAGTTTTGGACTAGGACTCTGGGAGACCAGGATTTGAGTTCGTGCTTAGTTATGGAAATCCATTGGCTGGCCCTGGGCATGTCATACTCTCTCAGCCTCAGGGGAAGGTGAACCCCTCTGAACAAATCTTGCCAAGAAAACCCTGATAGGTTTGTCTTAGGGTCACCATGAGCCGGAAATGACTTGAAAGCACACAACATCAACCTTGGACAGCCGTTTAAAATCAGCATTAAAGCCCAGAGCAGAATTATTGCTCCATAGATATGTAAGCCAACAGCTATCACTGGTTATGTGACAATAATCTTGATTCCATCAAATATGAATAACCATGGATTCTCTAAGGCTTTTATATCCAGTAGTAATTCTTTGTTGTCTATGTTGATTTCATTTATTCTAAATGGAAGGAGAGCTTAGACACACCATTTATATTAGAGAATATACCGTTCTTTGTATGTTATATTTTCATTATTTTTGCTGCTGGTAGATTTGAAGCGAGGTTCATTTCTGAATCACCACCTGAATTTATAACTAATACAGCTTGTGTTCTGTTCCAAGAGTTAGACAGTGCTTTCTGTCTATATTTGCTAGCTCTGAAGAGTTAGGTCAGTATTTAGTTTCTTTTTTCCTAGTTTATCATAAGTACTAGTTTCTTCAAGACAACCTTTAGAAACATCTCTGCTATATGATGTATAAATACATGATGAGTACTGACAGTACTTATGTGTAAAAGTTACAATGAGAATTTACAGAAAGTGTTCTGATCTTCACATTTTCACTTCATCTTGTGGAGCCTCTATAAGAGTTAACCATCAGTTCTACGTTCAACTGAGGCTTTCAGGAGAATGTCACATGTAAGTATAAAATGGTATGCAAAAATTTCCATTGACTAAAGGACACTTGATAAAGAAAAGCAAGCACCTTGAACTGATGCATTTATTAGAACTGAATACTAAATGTGAATATCACAGTATTTCTTATACCTTCTACATGCAACTTATACTAACTTGTATAGCTTATTAACACAGTAAGGCGGTGATTCTTAACTAATGGTGTATCTAGTGAAAACAGCAACCGGGGCGGCTTCTTCCTCCTCCTCCATTAAATCTTCTGGCATGGCTTTTTTGCACCCCCCGGGTATTGCTGCCCCACACTAGATCTGCCTCTGTTCTTAACCTGGGGTCCACAGACCCCGGAGGTCTGCAGAGTCCTCAATGGAGGTCTGTGAAGCCCTGCTGCTGGACATACCATCACCAGCAGCAAGAGGAACACCGCAATTGGGGGAGTGCAAGGGCTGGAACTGCTCCCTTGTTTGCAAAATGCGGAAAAAGTTTGGATGTGCTTACACACCTACTGCCATTTTCCTTTCATCAGGAAAACAGAAGCAGGGAGTGTGGGTGACAAGGGATATGTTGGCAGTGTGTGCATGCACTAAAACTGATCTCTTGTTTGCAAACAAGGGAGCAGTTTCAGCACTCATACCACCACCCCAACAAAAGGGACATGGTGGAAGGCATGTGTGCACACTCAAACGATGACTCTGTGGAGACTGGGGTCTGACTCCCCATCAGCCATGAAAACTCAGTGGGGGACCTCAGGCAAGTCACATTCTCTCAGCTTCAGGAAAAGGCAAAGGCAACAAATCTTGCCAGGAAAACCTCCATAAATAGGTTCACCTTAGGGTTGCCATAAATCAGTCTTCAAAGGGAAGAAATGGCTAGAAAGAAGCTACCCCACCAGCAGCACTTTGTCATCATGTGCCTTTAAGTCACTTTCAACTTATGACAACTCTAAGGTGGACCTATCACTTTTTTTTTGGTTTTGTTTGTTTGTTTGGCAAGATTTGTTCAGAAGGGTTTGACTTTGCCTTCCTCTGATTTCACCCAAGGTCACCCAGTGTCTGAGCAGGGATTTGAATCTTAATCTCCAGAAGTCATTAATAAATAAATAAATATTTTAATATTTAATAAATATTTGAATATTTAAATCTAAATTTATATATTTAAATCTTGATTTCAGTCTTCGGAGTCCCCACCAACAAATTATATTTACAGGGGATCCCTGGTAAAGAAAAGGTTAAGAACCACTGCAGTGAGATAAATATTTGGAAATAAAAACTCAAAATATTAGAATCTTCACACATGTCTTTAGGATTTTAATGATAACAGTTGTCATCAGCTACATTTATCCAATATTTATTCATTCCAGTGAGAGCAGATTTACAGAATCAGTGTAATTTATGTGGTGTCTCACCATCCAACAATTGATTTAACGGATCTATTCTAGCTGAGACTAATGAATAGGATTCAGGTACAAATAAGACTATTTCTATTACTTCCTGAATCTGTATATTGTCATACTGGGCCCATTGCTGTCAGTTCTGTATATGTACCAAAGTCAACACACACCTCTTGTACATGGACTATGATTACATGAACTTCAGCTGAATGTATCATTTTGGAGAACTGAGATACATTTTTAAACATATAGCACTATGGACACAATGCTGTTGATAGGGTTTAATTCAGAGAAGACGTGCACAGTATTATGCCTGATATCAAATATTTTAAAACAATAGCAGAAGGAACTGGAAACATCCAATGAATCAGACTTAACAAGAGGAAAGAATCTTAGAATATTAAAAAAAGAGGCTTTGTTTAACCCTATGTATTTCAGTTGTGAAAACTTCTTTAGCTTTTCTATAGATACAGGGATACACTGGGCCTTTCCACACTACACTTATAGTGCTATTATTCCACTTTCAATATCCTGTGGAATCCTGGGGTTTACAATTTAGAGAGGGGGTATTTAAAATTCTCAGAGAGTTCTTTGACCTCAGTAAACTACAAACCCCAGAATTCCACAGGATGTTGAAAGTAGAATAATAGCACTATAACAATGTAATGCTGAAAGGCCCACTGTGTTGGATTAAAGCATATGTAATGCCCATCCTCTTTTTCTTTTGCCCACTCCTGAAGAAGGCCGTACAAATATTTCTTGGCTGAAATGAACTAGTCTAATTTGAGGAATAAAATTCTTTTTATACATCTTGAGAGCCAGGGCTCCTGCAGATGGGGCAAAAAGATCAGGGAGTAGCAGTATTTGTTGCTGCAGTTCTTGGAGCTTTTTAAAATATCCAGACAATGTTTCTGTTGTCCCATTCTGCCCATTCCTGGTATCGGTTACAACATTTTATTCCCATCCTCAAGTGGGTTTCTTTTTAGTTCCAAGGAATTTGGGGGCAAAAAAGCATTCTTTTCATTTGTCTGTCTGTCTGTATATCTATTTTAGAATTATAGCGCTATTGTGCATCAGTGAAATGGCACTTTTGTACTATAACACTATAACTCTGAGATTATTTTTTTTTAAAGGAGAAAATCTGCCCTTCAAATCATAGGTGTGCTTAGTGGTGCTGCATGCCACTTTCAGTGGAAATCATGCCCATTTTAGCCATGGTAATTGGGACTCTGGGATCCTCCTCCTTTAATTGTGCGATTAGGATCGCCTTCTTTACTGTGTAATATCTGCCTTAACACATGGATGCATAGATATTACCTTACAACACACTGTACATATATACTAGTTATCTTTCTCTTCAAACTTCAAACTTCTGTCCTAGAGAGGCAATTTGGGGGAAATGTTTTTTCTCATTAGGAAGACTTGCTTTTGCCTATGTTGTTTCCAGAAAATAAGTGATTAGGAAAAAAACTGGCAAAGAAATCTTTTCTAAATTTCTAAATACATTGATTTAAGAAAAGGAGGGGAGATCCTGTTCCAATAAGATTTAGAAGGAAAGAAGAGCATTACTTTTTCTATCTAGTACCACCAAAGGTTTACAACAGCTCCATCTACTGGGGAAGTGAAATTTTATTGCTACATTGATTCCCCTTTGCAAACCTTGGGCTGCATTAAATTGGTTTTGAGTTGTGGTGTTGTGGTTTTCTTCACAATTTTATGGAATTCATATGCATGGAAGGAATTTTGCCTCCTGCTGAAGGATGTGATGATGTTAGCCTGCTGAGAAAACAATGACTTTGGACATATCATGAGATGACATTGAAAAAAATAATGCTCAGCAGTTCGAAAAGAGGGTGACCATATTACAGATGCATCAACTCAATGAAGGAAGCCATAATCCTTAATCTGCAGGGGCTGAGCAGGTCTGTTAATGACCAGGGCTAATGGAGGTCTTTCATTTAAAAGGTCTCCATGAATCAAAGCCAACTTGATGGCAAATAACTACAAATACTCACTTTATCGCTGAAACTCCAAAATTGTCAACTGATCTTTGGGTATTCCTATTTCTACTGCCCAGTTTGTGTCATTTATCCTCTGACTGCCCCGTTTGTCCAATCCAGAATGCTGCTGGGCACTATTAACAAAGGATTGTATATATCACACAAGAAGATAAGGAAGTGAAAGCACTTCTAATGCGGTGGTTGATGCTATTACTGTCTTTTACTGGCTACTGTCAGGTGGATCTGTAACTGGTTGACTGACCATTCCCAAAGGGTGCTCACCAATGGCTGCTTTTCATCCTGGAGAGAAGTGACTAGCGGGGTGCCACAGGGTTCTGTCCTGGGCCCAGTGCTGTTCAATATCTTCATCAACGACTTGGATGAAGGAATAGAGGGCATGCTCATCAAATTTGCAGATGACATCAAATTGGGAGGGGTTGCTAATACGCCAGAGGAGAGGATCAAAATTCAAAATGACCTGGACAGATTAGAGAGCTGGGCCGAGGCTAACAAAATGAAATTCAACAGAGAGAAGTGTAAGGTCCTACACTTAGGTAGAAAAAATGGAATACAGAAATATAGGATGGGGGACACATGGCTGGATAGCGGTACGTGTGAAAGGGATCTAGGAGTCTTAATAGACCACAAGCTGAACATGAGTCAGCAGTGTAATGCGGCAGCCAAGAAAGCCGATGCAATTCTCCGCTGCATCAATAAGAGTATGGTGTCTAGATCGAGGGAGGTACTGGTACTGGTACCACTCTACTCTGCTTTGGTTAGACCTCATCTTGAATACTGTGTCCAGTTCTGGGCACCCCAATTCAAGAAGGATATTGACAAGCTGGAGCAAGTCCAGAGGAGGGCAACCAAAATGGTGAGAGGCCTGGAAACCATGCCCTATGAGGATAGGCTTCAAGAGCTGGCTATGTTTAGTCTGCAGAAGAGGAGGTTAAGAGGGGACATGATAGCCATCTTTAAATATTTGAAGGGATGCCATGTAGAGGAAGGAGAGGGCTTGTTTCCTGCTGCTCCAGAGACCAGGACAAGGAGCAATGGATTCAAGCTGCAGGAAAGGAGATTCCACCTGAACCTCAGGAAGAACTTCCTGACAGTCAGGGATGTCTGGCAGTGGAATATGCTGCCTCGGAGTGTAGTGGAGTCTCCTTCCTTGGAGGTTTTTAAGAAGAGGCTACATGGTCATCTGTCAGGAGTGCTTTGAGGGTGTTCCTGCATGGCAGGGGGTTAGACTGGATGGCCCGTGTGGTCTCTTCCAACTCTACATTTCTATGATTCTATGATTCTATTAAGCCCTGTGATATTGTTGCCAGACTAGATGTAGGGGAAGTAATTGTATCTGGATTTGTATCAAGGGGCCTACTAACACTATACAATTACTTGTTGTGTGCCTCCAAGTACTTTCTAACTAACTGCGACCCCAAGTTGAGCCTGTCAAGGGGTTTTCTTGGCAAGATTTGTTCAGAGGGCACTTTGCCTTTGTTTTCCTCAGAGGCTGAGAGAGTGTGACTTGCTCAAGGTCACACAGTGGGTTTCCATGACTGAGCAGGAACTAGAATCCTGTTCTCCAGAGTCATAGCCAAATGCTCAAACCACTATACCACGGTGGCTCTCAATTATAGCATTATGATATGAGGTTTATGGTGAAATATCCTCAGTTTGAAACATTCTCTAAATATCAAGCCAGGATCTGGGCTGTTATGACATTAGGAACCTATTTTGGATCACCAAAAATTCATAAGCCATTTTTTAAAAACTTTTTTATGTGAGAATTTTCATCTGTACTGGAAGAATAATTAGTTATTAACATGGGTCAAATATCTGGAAGTCTGCCCCCTGACTATGACATCTTTAAAAATCATCATCTGAGGAAATTATAGTAAAGAGTATATTCATTCATTTGTATGAAACTCTAAATTTCAGCTAAAATATTTACAGGATTTTAGCATGCTTTAATAGTGACCAAAACTGAATAGTGATTATTTCCCTTGATCTGGACATTATATTTTGGTTGATGCACACTAGAGTTTCTTTGGCTTCTTTGGCTGCTACATCACACTGTGGATTCATGTTTATCTTATAATCTACTAAAAACTGGGTTGACATTTCTGGAACTTTGCACTACTCAGAGAAGGGCAGAGAAGGCATGAAAATATAAATCGAATGAGTGATGGCAAAATATGCCTTCTCTTAATATTAAGGTTAATTAGTTGCTTGAGAGTGCAAGTGCCTTGATTTATTTGTTTTGTTTTAAAAACTGGGTTGCATTTCTGGTTTCAGTGAACAACGTAATACTGTCCTCCAGGAAGTTTAATTTTATTAGATTTGGAGTAATATTTCTAACATGCTTTGCTGTTGTGCTTAAGAGATAATTAGGCTATCTACTGGAATAGAAAATATCACGAAAATATGTCTACTTTATAACCCTTGTGTCTTAAAACTTAAGTCCTAATTATATCACAAGAATAATCATGTCTGCACTGTAAGCTTTCTGTTTTGAAGTGTATTGTTATTACAAAATTGCTCCCACTTCTCCATTCCAAATAGTTCCAACTTTTGGCCACTTTATCCATTTGCAACAAATGCACAACAGAGCCAGTTCAAAGGAACTGGACCATTAACAAGAGTGACAATATTCAAATTAATTAGTATGTGAATTCTTCAAACACTAAGAAGAAGCAAGTACTTGGCTACAAACAATTTAGATAGCTAACAGAAGATGCTTATGTACATAAATAATTATATTAATATATCAGTATATATAGTGGCCCTTCAGTTGTGCAAGGCTTCCTTCACACAAGTGGAAAAAACACAAATAACTCCCCCCTCCATTCCCCCTCCCATACCCATCCAGGGCTCCCCCCATTCCTTTGCCTTTTGCATGGGCATAAAGAAGGAAGGCATGCATTAAAGGGGCAAAAGGCGAGGGAATGGAAAGAAGAGAATGAGGGGATGGCATGCACACTCCTAAATAATCAAACTCATGAAAGTGGATAGAACACTATCTAACACACTACACACTACACAAGAAGGGAAGAATGGTAGATGAGCTTGGAGAAATATTGTCAAGCATAAATATTGTCAAGCAGATTCAGACTGCAAGTAGTGTGATCAATCCAGTAACCTGTCATTGAGGATTGTGGGTAGGGTCTTGACCAGTAGTGTCTGTCAGAATATATCCCACCACCACCACAGCCACTGGCCATGCTGAATGAGGAATTCTGGGAGTTGTAATTCAAAAAAAAAAAAATCTCCTGACTCTGTTCTCTGCTCCTTGTTGTCATTCATACAAGCTGTTTCTGCCCATTTAACCCAGATGAATCTGCCATCCCATCCTTGGGCTTTTCCCACAGACCCCATGCCTTCAAAAAGATTTTTCAAGAGGGGAAAGGAGTAGAGAGCAAGGGCATGTGTTCTTGCACTGGCTGGGCACTGGGTACAATACTATGGATTTTTAAAGTTTGCATTTCAGACTCCTGTTACTCAAGTAATTGCTTGACAACAGAGAATTTGGAACCCAAATTTACCTTTTGTATTTGAAAATGTATTCAGAGTTGGCTTTAAGGTGAACCCAATTGAGAAGTCACAATGTCTTGAAAGCATTTTCAACTTCTATAAGAATTACAGTCTTTATAGCTAACCTGTTATTTTGAACTTTCAGAAACCACAAAAGCCTCCAAAGTCATACAGAATCTTGGGTAGCTGAAAGCCCTAACAACAGCATTGAAAACGAATTACAAATCAAATGAATGCATCCCTGTTCTACATCTTATTTTCAGGTATAAGAAATGTAAAAAAAAGAAAAGGAAAAAAAAGAATGTGGATCCTTTTGTTTTTTTTGCATTAGTTTTCCTTTTGTGACTTCATTTTGTTAATCTGCCTGAACTTTGGCAGGTGTGATGCCCTGAAGAAGTAGTGCGGTACCTGTAAATGTCATGCTGCTTGTTTGATAAACACAAATGTTATCACCAGTAGAAGAGAGGATGAGTTTTTTCTGTAGTGCTGTCGGTAGCCCACTAAATGGAAATCAAAATGGATGCAAAACATCCAAAACGGAAAAAGTACACAATGAAGTAATAATAAAAGAAAGTAAAAATATAGAAAAAATATGTGTATAAACATACACACACATATTGGTGAAGCTAAAGACCTTTTGTGTTGTGGATGTTGGCACCATGGTGATCAAGAAGAAATTAAACAGGAAGGTGGAAGCAACACACCCTTAAGTATGAGGATTGCAGGTGGGGCAGGCAGTGCTGAAGGGTTCCTGGGACTCTGAGCAGGCACAGAACCTATATGTGTGATTACAACAGACCATGAAGGTTGACGGTATGTTTTTCTGACTCAACTGCTATAGCCAAATAACTAAGCCAACTCACACAAGCAGTGCGATGTCCACAAGAGCTTGTTTGTGGATAATGTGTAGCAGCAGCTTCTGTAAAAAGGGATTTCTGCTTCCTCCGTGCATAGAAATTGCTTCTCTTGTATTAATAGATTACTCATGTCAGCAGTATTTTGTGTGTGTCAGAGCTAATTCATAAAGTCTGAATCAGCACTAAGTACTGGCAATCTATGTAGGTCTGAATAATTGTTGATGGTGGGATGATAGAGTCCGTGGTATTTATTCTATTGGTGTTTTTAGAAAGTTCTTTATTACCTTAGAATAGAGTAGGGAAAGCACAAAAATATTTCTGTATGTGAAAGAAACTTAAAACTGACCTGAGTAACTCTACATTTAGACAATGGAAGTCTCTGCTAAGCTGGAAGAATTCCAGTATGTATAGTTTTACCTTGCTGATTCATTTAAATAATCTGTTTGATCAAAATCAACTGGTAATTTGTTTTTGAGAGTCCTGAATTCAAATGCCACCTCCTTGGGAGGCACACTTTGTGCCTATTTCTTATCCTCCGATTTTCATTGGGTAATATGGGAATAATAAACCATGTTTGACTCATGCTAAGGACAGTAAATACTTTAGGACTGTGCCATAAGCAGTTGTCAGAGGAACAGCTGGAAGTTAAGTCAGAGAAATAGAATGGAGGAAGATTCAGAACTACATCAGAGTCAGGAATATGATTTTACTCACCAGGGCCGGTGTGCCCATTAGGCACAATGAGGCAATCATTTCAGGTGACAGGTGTTTCGGCCTGCAGCGACAATCTCCTGGCTGTTCCTTTTGAATTTCCAAACCATTCCCCTTTCTTGGAAGACAGGGCTGCCTGTGCTACATAGTCTGTCCTGATCTCCCAAATTATTCTGCTGCCCATAGGTGCAGCAGAAGCTGACATCCCGTTGTCACTTCCAATCAACCGGAAGAGTAGTCAGCATTGGTGGCTTCCATGTCAGTGAGGTGATTAACCCACTCTTGATTTTAGTCTGAACTTTGAAAGAGCTATCCAAGATGCTGAACTCCACTCCCACATAGGTAGCTCCTTTAAAGTTCAAACTAAAATCTAGAGCAGATTCACTCCCCCGCTCACATAGGAGCCAGCAACTGTGACTGGGAATCAGTTTCTGTACATGAAATAAGGGAACAATCACAATCTTGTCCTTAACCTTAGGCAGCAGAATTACTTGGTATGGACTTGTTATTCAGTCCTAACAGGAAATGTTTTATAGCCCTTCCTGTCCAGGACAGCCTAACAGCCAGTGTGGGAGGAAGAGGCCAGGACTCAAGTACAAGAGGCAAGTACTCCAAGAGTACTTCACTAAAAGGAAGATGGTTCTCGATGCATCTCTACTATCGCCCCCCACAGAGGACAGCCTCACACAGACCTGAAGGGTTTCCATTCTAGCTTCAGCCTCTCATGATGACAACCTCTCTAAAGGGGATCAAATGGGAATACATTTAATTTCTCCTAATAAAACACCGCACATTTAAAAAAAATATACTTCAAGACAATCAAAGGCAAGAAACTCCTTTTCAGTCACATAAATGAGTGAGGATGACTGCAGTTCAGTGGAAAAGGTAACATTACTTGCAGTATGAGAATGCAGCATACCTTCCACTGAGCACTACTGCTGTGCAGCCTCAATTAATTTCAGTAAAACATTAGCAGCTGTGCCTGGTGACCTGTATGTTAAATTAATGTCAGTGCAGGTCACTGATGATCCACATGATACCCACCATATTTGGCTTGTATAATCAATAGGGTTTTTTAAAAAACAGATACTTCTCAGTAGTTAACAGCTGTTAACACTAATACAAAGATCTTCTATTAACACTAACACTAAGTGTACCATGGGATTCCTTCACCACATAAATGGGCAAAAAGCAAGAATAAGGAGAAAAGTTTAAGGAGAGGAAGGTCCAAAAGGTTTACATGTTGCTCTTCTTATGGCAGCTTAGGAATTCTGAATAGATATCCTATTTACATTATTTACAACAGAAAACCTGAGTTAGGACTCTTCCAAATGGAGCAAATGTGTCATGAGGTGTAGTATTAGTTGCAGTATTTAAAAATACTATAAGATCCAAACAACGCTTTGCCATTCATGCAACGTTTCAGGGCATTTCTCCTGTGCTTCTGCAGTATTCCACAGTATTTTGTTCCAACCAATTCTCTTTCCCCCTCCCATTTGGTCATCACATGAATTATGGCAATCAAAATAGGTGTGCCTAATCTCATATTCGGGATGCTCTTCCCGTATCCTCTTCCATTCTCCCATGACTGTTTTTCATGACCAGAATGCTACTAAGTTACACATTTGTGACTGTTTCACTCTCATGATCTCTATGTATCCTTTCACTTAGGGAATATATAGAGATCATGGAAGAGCCCCATTCCCCACTTACAAGTCAGCAGTTGCTGCAATTGATTGGGGGGGGGGCTGTTCTGGAAGTGGTTCTCTGATGTTCTTTGCTGACTCTCATGTGGCAATTTCCACTGTTTCTGCCTGTTGTGAAGAAAATTGTATACATCAAGGGGTGGGGAACATTAGTCATCCACTTTCCGAATAACATGGTAACAGACCCCTGTTGATCACAGGAGCTGTTGACTGGTAACTGGGAATGAGAAAGTCCAGCTGGGATTCAGTATGTAGATACTAACTACTGTACTTATATAGTAAGGTAAGTGCACAGAGGATTCTGGCCAATTAATTAATTAAAACTCTTACTACAGCAGTGGTTCCCAGCCTATGGCCAGATGTTTGGGAATTCAGCTTCTAGAATTCCTGTGCACTGGCCATATTGGTTGGAATTTTGAGAGCTGAAGTCCAAATCATCTGAATGACCAAAGGCTGGAGCCTTAAAAATAAAGCTTTAGACTCCTGTGCTCAGAGGTATCAGTTTCCCCCACGAGTTGATTCCAACCTCATAATCATCAATTTCAAATTGGGTTAAAGCTGCAGTAATAAGAAAGGATAACTTCTCAGCCTTTCTGTTTAAGATTAAGTGTGGTGGAATGAGAAAAGGGGTGTCAGTGGACACTTTGCTCAGGTTGATGTGTGTGTGGGGGGGGTGTGTGTGGCTGCTCTCTCCAAGCTCAAGAACTTCCTACTTTGGTGCTAAAGTGGCACAGATTTTTTTAAAAAAATTCTCCAGAGTTACAGTACAAAAGTGGATAATTCTAATGGTGCAATTTCTATTTTTGTTTTATCAAATAAGACAACCAGAGGAGACCATCTGTGGTGGGAGGTGTGGCAGTGTCTTGCTGTGCAGAAAAAACACAGGGAAAACTTGGACTGTTGGACTTCAACCAAATACAGATAAAAGTTTCAATGGAGGCAGGGCTCAGTTTCCAAACTCTGCATTAAAAGGTTCCCATGGCTTCGCGCTTGCCGCTTGGGTGGTTCCCAGCACAGGCTCCGCTTCCTCCTGGCTGAAACAGCTGGTGGGCGCCCAGAAGGGACCGTGTGCTGAGCCCGCCTCCCAGCGAGGCGAGTGAGAGCAGGCAAAAAAACCCACCTCTCTATCTCTATTTGCCTGCTATCCGGGTCACGGCACCATTATGTTGCAGACATCAGAGATAGGAGACCACAGAGTTGGAAAAAGAGTAAATTTATTTAATGCGCAGGCTCAGGCTGGATCACCCCAGAAAATCAAGAGCCCTGAAGTAAGGTTACACAGTTATTTTATAGACACAGCATATAAGTTTCATTTTCCTCAGTCCGCCCAAATCCGTCCCCCTTTGAATCTCACAACACAGCACATTTCTCCTCCTGTTGTTGATATTTCAGAAAGTCACTCTGACCAACTCAAGCAACCTTTATTCAACCATTCTTATCTGCTTTCAACCCAGCCAGGCATTCTACACCTTGACATTTCACCTACTTCTAAGCTGCTTCAGACTGCTTCTATATCTCTGCAGATTCTGATACTTAAGCAAAACTGCCACAATTCCCTTCTTACAATTACCTTTAAAGTTGTCTCCTAAAGCTGTCTTTTTAAAATCTATAATTTCTAAGCATACCTGCTACACCATTACAATTTTACTTTTGCACCATACCTCCAGAGTTTTTTTGGGCGAGGCACTGGGATGGAAATAGAAGGAGCCTGCATAAGGATTACAACAATCTGGTTACACATCTGTAGAATTTGAAAGAATTGGACACACTCACATCTAACAACTCAACCCATGTAATAAGTAAGACAACAAGAAATGAACCAAAATGTGCTACCTTACTACTGAAGCTTTAAAAAAATAAAAAGTCAGGAGAGTGTTACCCTGTTTACTGGGGATCCCAGTAAACCTAAATAACCAAACAACAGCACGACTTTGAGGAAAATTAGCTGGAGCACTCACTAAAGCTAGCGAGAGGCAGGATAACTTAGCAGGATCCTGCAATCCAGTGTCTACGGGGTCAGGTCAGTCAAGCAGTCAGACGGGTTAAAGTAATGAAAATGATGTTTATTAAGTACAGACAAATATTAAAGACACCACAGTCACACAGATAACTAAGGAATCAGAGAATGACTTGGAGTAGGGATTTTTAGAAGGAAACGGGTGATATGACACCTGTCTCGTAATCCTGGAGAGGTCTGAAGATTGAGTTCGTTGGTATGGAGTCTCAGTACGTGGGACTGAGGGGACAGCTTGCCAAACAAAGCGGAAGCAAAGTGGTCTGGAAGATCAGAGCGATCCGAGGAGGGTCTCGGAATCAGGGGTTTTTATAGGGTGATTGTGACCGCAGGCCATACGTTACTTGGTGAGAACAATGCGATTTAGGAGCGGGACAAAGCTTTGGAAAGGTCAGAATTTAGCATGATTGACTTAGAGCCGAATTAACAATAGTGTAGCCAGTATGCAAATGTGGAGCGCTTAGTACAGCTTTGTTAAGTTGCTTGCTCCGGGCAGGGAGCCTTTGTTAGTATCGCACATATGCAATGAGGTGTTTGCCAGATAGGTCCCTAAAGTGACGAACCGGCTGTATGTGGCCTGCCTGGGTGGAGAATGGAATGTCCAGCAATTATCGGCCGTGCCTGTTTATGTGCTTGTCCGGTGGCCTCACAAACACGTGGAGCGGGGTGGCAGAGGAAAGCCGAATCATTTGATATCAAAGTGATATCGAGTGCTATCTCCGGGTAGGCCTGGACCACAGTAACAAGAGTGTTTGGAAGGGGAAGCAACGAGGTGTCAAGAAACAACATTAAGTGGTGTAATGTAAATTGACAAGACCACAAACATACATAAATGTACCAAATTAAACTCTGTATCTTTTTTGTGACATTAGAGCTAGAATCTTGTATAAATTCCTCTGTGGAAGTGGCTGGACATTTTTGTGCAATGCAGGATGGTCATAAATTCAGTTTATTTTTGGAGAGGTATAATTGTGCGTGTAGCATCACTGTGCATTGTGTCATTGCAAATACATATGTGTGACACTCATGGATATTCAGCTGTGATTTTGGTTAGGCATCCAGATGTTCATTCAGTTGTGCAGTTTTGCCATTCATTGTAATGGTTGTGTAGAATAACCAATGCATAATAATGCAGAAATTTAGGCTACACAACTCTATTGTACGATCTTGGCCTAGAAAGCTTCCCAAAGGTTCAGCCATAACTTGGAATCATTTTCCTCCAGATTACAACTCCTAGAATACCTCATCCAAAAAAATTAAGGTTTACAAGTCCATCAAAAATGATATTAACCTGGAAAAGTTAGTATTTTTGGTTATTACCATCTTGTTGTATTTATGTGATCTGTGGGTTGCATCTAGCAGTTCAAATATCAGTGGCAGAGTGAATTCTTCCTTTCCCTTTCAGTCCACTGTACACCCACAAATTTGCTTTGTGGAGCTGAAAACCCACCTCAGCTTAAATGAAATTGCTGCTTCCAGCTATGAAACAATGGAATTTATGTAAGTGTTGGCTTACTATTTAGCAATTCATCTATGCTATTGGCACTAGCAATTGGATTCTTGTTTTAAGAAGAAAGGAAGCTGTGTGAATAGACCTTTACTTAGGGTGGTCATATCTTAGGGCACTACCTGAAGTCTCAGGGAATTGTTGTGCCTCTCTGAGTTTCCCAACAGGGAAACAAATCTCAGCTTAAGCACCACTGGAAGACCTCCGTATGTGTGGTGTGGTGAATTTTGTATGTATGATGGATTCAAAGCCTGACCACCCATCTCCACCCATTGCCAGCTGGTGCCAAGGCATTCTGGCTGTATGCAAAAGTATTTGTACATACACTGAGCATAAATTTTGAGCCTTCTTGTTGTACAAGGAGCAACATGGAGCCTAGGAAGAATGTCCCCAAGAGCTGGCAATGAGCTTTCCGCAAGCCCCAACAGCAACACAGGACACAGCAACCGTAGGAAAACTTCCCATATCTCATGTGTGCTGTGAGTAAAGCCTTGGGGAAACTGAGACCTGGCAGCAATGGTGGTGACCGCTGCAGCTACTTGGTCCATTTTGCCCCAGCTGCCAAATTTTTTTCTTTTTCTGGTTCTGGGCTGCTGTATTACTTGGCTTGGCTGGATTTCACATAAAGTTTAGGCCAGTTATTCAGCTTGCCCTCATACCCAGTTCCACAATCAGATGCATTTCTAGCCCATCTCCAATATTTGCCTACCTTACCGCTGTGAGATCACAAGGAATCACAAGAGCCCACTCTGTGACATCACTAGCACCCTTGTCCTAGTCTCTGGTTTTAGCTCTGAAATCTCAGGGCATGAAATGCTGTTGAGCTGGCAGTCCTATTCAATTTGAATTCAGCTTTATATTATTTACAGTGTTCTATTTATAGATTTAGATGATAGAAAGTCTAGCACAGCAGAATAAATTCTTCAAAACCAGGCACTGATGCATCTGAAAGCAATGCTAATAATAATCCTATGCTACAGAACTCAGCCAGCAAGCCACTTAGGACTCCAGTAGACATTATTGCTGCTCCTGGGCCAACGAGATTATTATGGATAGTCTTCTCCATCTGTTCCCAAACCAAATGCCAGAACAGCTGAGGTATGACAACTTGCTACTTGAAGTCAGGATCAAAAGTCTTATCTGAAGGTAGGTGCCAGCTCTTTGTAGAAACAGACTATGGGTTACTAGAAAATTAATAACACATTCCTAGATATATTTTTTTTAAAAATTACATTTCATTGCAATTGTAGCACTCAAATTGGATCCCATTACCCTTCCCTTCACCCCCATGATTGTTGTCAACCCAACATTGTATCATAGTGCCAGGAGAAAGTCAGAACAGATTAACACAATTACTCTGTGCATGGATGGGTGCTTTTTTCCAGATGGATTGCACTGTGCACAAGATGAATGGGAGATATGAATAATTTGCTATGGGCACAGATACTTCTTTTCGTTTTTCTTTTTCACACCATAACAGTTTTTGCAAACGTTGATTAAATTGTGACAGGGGGAAAGTATGTTTATACTTATGATAAACTATCATCTGTACAATGTTACCTGTGATGGCAAAGAAAATCTCTATAGAAGGGATCCAGATTAGGGCTGTTGTTCCTATTCATACCTATCTAAAAGTAATTCCATTAAATTCAGCATTGCTCAGCTCTAAGCACATGCATACAAGCTTGTTTAAAATCAGTGAGGCAAATTAGTCATGGATATCATAAACTCCACTTCAGAAAAGTGAAGCTGGCCATAAGAAACATTCCAATATCCACATTAGTATAATACTTTAGAAGGTCAACCTAGCAGGGCTTGGTCAATCCCATGTCAGCGATGTAGAAAATCCACCATGAATTTTAGATTAAACTTTGCGGGATCTGTCCAAGGTGCAGAACTATATCCCAGAATAAATATAGTATCTTGGATTGTACCTTTACATTTTGGATTGAAACTTTCAGCAGATTCATTGTCTGACTGACACGGGAACTACAAGCTGCCACTGGATCAACCAGAACATCAAAAAAGGTATGAAAGCTCTTGAGAGCTTCAGATTTCATTATCAGGCAAAATATTACAAGAAGTTGGTAGAGGAAGATGATGTTGAATTGAAATCATGGCATCTGCTTCATGTCCTGAGAGGAAATGAGGAAGACAAAGGCCTACAGACATTCAATGACACTCAAGCAGGTGATGAAACTCAAGAAGGTTTTAGGTTTTATCTCGAATAAACCCAGGAACATTGGAGCAGTGAAGGCATAGAACTTTCACCCTCCATTTCTGTAAATATAAAATTTGCTACATGCTCTTGTTACTTGTTACTGTAATTTTTACAAACTCTGTGTGAGACTTAGGTCAAAACACAGTCCTGAATCCCTGCAACACAGACATTAGATAACAACATATTTAATTACTTGAAATATCAACATAGTGCATTCTGTAGTTTAGTCTATAGTGTTGAAGTGTGCATCTTCCTTTCTCCCACTCAAGGCTGTTGTTATTTCTAATCTGTACTAATCTGCAAAGGAGTCATTGTAATACTCCTGCTCACCAGCAGGAATTTTGATTGTAGGCCTCATATTTGAATTAATAAGCCATTGCACTGAAGACTGATAGCTGGTTGGGTTGAGTCTTGTTTGTTCCCTGACCTTAGTCAATAGGCATCAAAACACCAGGGGCTCTCAACTTTGTGAGCTATCAGGACAATTTTCCCCACTTACCCCCTCACTCTCTGCATCTCTAGGACCAAAGTATATGTCACATTTGGCGTACATTCACATAAAAGCATCCTTAAATGGTCCGATTTTATTTTGAAGGGAAAAAAGTCGTATGGTTATGACTGGAACTGAGCTCATAATCCAGCCTGAAAATCTCCCTGTTTCCCAGTATGCTACTACCTATCCCTAAAGGTATGCTTTCTGCAAGCAGCATCTTCATGGGCAAACAGCCAGAAGAGAAGAGGAAGTTAAGAAATGGGCATTAGGAGCTCCAATCAGATTGGAAATGCATTCTTGATCAGGTAGTTGTCTTTTCTTCAAAGTAAAAGTGGCCACTTGAGACACACTTTTAAAACGTAGAAACAGCATAACTTGCAGGTAGGTTCTCCGTTCATGTAGAATGAATCATTTCCTGCCCCATGAATTGAATCTGCATTCTAGAACATGTCCTTGGCCATTTCTGCACTACACTCTTATAGCGCGATGATTCCACTTTCAACATCCTATGGAATCCTGAGGTTTGCAGTTTAGGAAGGGGCCCTTGTTCCCAATGACAGTATGCCTCCTCACACAAACAGGGGATTTGGGAAGAAGTGGGTTTTATTAAGACTATTGTCTCAAAAACTCTCCATCTGTACTGCAGTGCCGAGGTTAATTCCTGATTTTCCCTCCTGCTGTGCCTACAGTTTAAACTGAACAACAACAAAAAAAAGGCGGGGGGAGCAGGACAAAGCAGGTGCTCAACATAACATATAGTTTTACCATAAGACATTGGTGATGACTAATGCACAGGCCATCATATTTACACTTTAGTTCCACTGAGCTCAAGTTGAAATGGCCTCATTTCATTTGCAGATTACACTGAGCTGGGAAAACAAAAGGGAAAATTACAATGCAAATTGCTTAGTAAAGCATAACAATGAAATCCACACTAATGGTGAAAAGTGAGCAAATCCAGTATAAAAAGATGGATATAGTAAAGCCTCACTTTTGCAAAGTTTCCATTTTTCTGACAGCTATAAGAAGTGAAATATTGAGATGCATAGGTCTGAGAATCGTTACATCTATCTAAACTAACCTGGGCAATACGATTTCTCAAATGTGTTTTAAACTTAGACAAATGGTAATCCTTGAATTTATCACTTGAGTGTACATATGGAGTGGTGCAGAGCGGGGGACAGAGGATTTGCCATTGCTAAGTTGAATGTATTACCCTGCTTAGTCTATATTCTTCATGACTTGCCACTTTTTATACAAGTGGTATTCTTTCGTAAGCATGATAGATTATTTAGACTATTTCTCCTGGGTAAAAATGTCAGGCTTACACATTCATTTCTTTTTCCTGAGTGGCAGCTTCTAGTCCAAAGAAGGTGGATTTTCCTTCCTTTGACATTTATTATCTTTCTCTGGAACTGTTGGTGGATATTGTGAGTATTTTAAAAGGCATTCTTTAGACCTATAGGCCATCTACCTCCATTGAATTTTACCTTTCTACTTCCCTTTATCAGACTTTGGAAAAGCTACTTTCCTCCAGGCAGCATAATAGAGGCTATGATGGCTGGGGAACTCTAGGAACTGTGCTTCAAAAAGTTAACTTTTCCAAGCTCTGATGTTTACTGTGTCGTATGCTGAGGCTGCAGGATGTTTGCAGATGGCTACAACCTGAATGTATGAGCCATGTATGTAATTCCACAAGCAGCAATCTGGTCATATGTGTTAGTGGAGGAGTTTTAAAATCCTATTCAAAAAATATTTGTATGGACTTTAGCTTCATAGTGGTTTACACCTAAATAAAGCTGCCTAGGCTTAATACAGATTTTCATAGTTTACTAAGTAATCAAGATTTATTACATCTCTTTATAGAATTAGAGGAAATGTTTTCTCTGATATTGGTGACAATACCTTGCCATTTGCAGATTTCTGAATATTATGAATTTAGCTGACAAATCTTTTATTTCCAGCTCCACAGACTGAAAGTAACAAGTTGCAAGTAACAGTTATCTGTAAAAACTTACTTTCCCCCTTTGGTAACAAGCCCACAATGAAGTCTCACTTCAGAAGTACTGTAATGAGTGGGAATGAATTTTCTTCATTATAATAACAAGTAACATTTTCTAGTTGCTATTAAACATTACTGAACAGGATTGAATTACTTCAAAAAAAAAAGTTCTGTTTAGCCCATTGCTGATCCTTTTCCATATGTGAGAATTCCTTTGGGGGGCCATCTACAAATGATTCAATCAGCATTCTGCTTGCCACAGATCTCACCTAGAATACTGTTTCCAGTTCTGGGTACCACAGTTCAGGAAGGATATTGAAAAGCTGGAATGTGTCCAGAGAAGGGAAACAAGGATGATCAAAGGTCTGGAAGCCAAGCCTTATGAGAAATTAGAGAGCTGGGTATGTTTAGCTTGGAAAGGAGAAGACAGAGATATAATGATAGCTATCTTCAAATATCTGAAAGGATGTCATGTAGAAGATGGAGCAAGCTTGTGATCTGTTGTCCTAGAGATTAGAACATGAACTAATGGATTGAAATTACAAGAAAAGAGATTCCAGGTAAACATGGTTTCAGGAGTGTTTTAGTTTTGTATTCTTGTGTGGCAGAGGATTGGACTGGACTCTTTTGGTTCCTTCCAATGCTAAGATTCTATGATAATCTAGGATCAACTGAGCAAGTAACCAAACACTTGTGCATAATTGAGATCTGGCAACTAAGTACCATTGCTCATCCACAGTAAATCTAACCTAATCTAATTGAACTTGCTTCACATTTGATGGAGTTCCCTCTCACTTAACTAAAGATCATTTTCAGAGTTAATTTTATCCTCATGATTTTTTCCAAAGCTGCAATTGCTATACTTTGCTGCTGCCATCATGATGCTCCAGGAAGCAGGCCTGTTCTGTATATGTTGTGGATGTAAGGTAATTAATTCATAATGGGCAAAAATAGTAAGATGGATCAACTTGGCTTTGGCTACCTTCTGCAGTATGTGGATCTTGCACTGATAGCAGTATTTGTAGTACTGGGTTATTTTCCAAACATCAGAGCCCTTGGTAAATAAGCTTGGATTGCTAGAACTGCTTTGATTACTAAGTGGATTGCATTAAGGTCTTGGCAAGCTAGATTCCTGCTGAGCCACAAAAAGGTTATTGAAACTATCTGCTTTAGCAACCAGTGAAATATTTTAAGAAAACAGGTGTTTGAGCTGATGCCTCTTCTACATCTGTTCTAGGGATAGCACTTACACTGTGCTTAGCTCTGTCATCTCTTCTCCCTGCTTTTACTTTTCCTCTTAAGAAAAATACTTTTTTTTCAGAATGTGGTGAGTGAACACCAGGGGAAATGAAGACAAGATAACATTCTCTCTGCAATTTTGCAGGAATTAATAGAAGTGTATTTTTTCTAGAGATCATTATTCATTGTCTGAATTGCTTTGTAAACGAAGCAAAATTATCTGTAAAAGCAAATTTGCAAAAATGGTGTTTCTGTTTTGATTTTGATTTATATTGAAGCAGAGTTATAATCTGGACGGGGGCTGAAACTGCCAAGTATTGTATGTGAAAAAGGAAATTTGACAGAGCCAAATGTTTTAAAAATAATTGTGATAGATAATGCCATAATTTATACTAAACATATCTATTTTAGGCTACAGTTCTGATTAGTTATACACGTGGAAAGGGTCATGTCTTCATTTTTTCCCCCTTGCTGGTAGTTATGTAATTTAAAGATAATTTCCTCATGGCCCAAACATCCTTTCCATGTTCAGAATTGTCAGAATCAAAGGTAGCTGTACAATATTTCAGTGGCAACAACATCAGACTGTATCAATGGAATCCCATACAGTTAACACAAAATTTCAATATTCCATGTTTATCAAGATCAGTACTAGATCTGGCAAAGCAGATCTACAAGTAACTGAGATGGCTATGTGTCCTCACTGGTATGTAGAACTGTCGGGTTGTGTCTTTTGATGTGGTTAGGGCTGTAGGTTCTCATCAACTGCTGCTATTCTTTGCTTGCTTATTTACTTACCGTACTTTAGAGCATTTGCAAGCCTATGTGAAACAGAAATTTCTTAGAGTGGTTTACAATTAGGTGTTGCATACAGACTGTTGCCTATTCATGACTTGAAAGTAATGTGACAACCACAGCAGCTACAAATAACGAATAATTGGTTACTTGTAATGAAGTCATTTCTGCAGTAGTAATGATATAAATAAATCATGTTGATTTCAATGTATTGAGAGATAATGTCACTTCTTTTGCAACGTACCTGCAACTTTTAAAGTTATTTTTAGTATTAAGGGGTTGTGGCATTATCATATGTTGAAGAGGGTTCAAAAGCTAGCTTGTGCTGTGCCTTGTGTTGCTGCTTCTTGTGGGTGTTGACCCATGGATAGGAAGAGAGTTTGTTCTGTAACAAAGACCAACAATTTTATAGCATTTTGAATGTTAAGTCATTAAAGAGTAACTAGTTTCTTTAAGAAATTTGTGTTACTTTAGAAACTGTAACTGTAATAGCAGCTAACTACTTTGGCAGGTTTGAATCTGCAGCTTTAATCAAATCCTTTTAAAAAGTAAATCTGCCTAGGATTGTGATTGGATGAGAGCCTCTGTTCGCCATGTTCTTAGTTCACTGTTGTAGCACACATTCTCCTGGAGGGAAGTAGGTATCTTCTCACTGGTCACACCTTTACAGTGAGAACAATTCACTTCTTCTTATCCTCATAGGCAAGTGGGAGCTTTATGGGCCCACCACTAGCTCACACATCTGGATTATTGGTATCATAAATGCTATAATAACACTCCCCTTATTTGAAATAAATGCTGTTGTAACAAGTCCCAAATGTGAATTGTAAATATCATTGAATCAACCATGTCAGTTTTTAAATGGCTTATTCTCTTATCAGTCCCCTGAACATATGTTTTATGGAGCATTCATTTCTGTGCCTATTTGCAAGCATGTATTATTGTCAATGGAAATTATATTCATCATTAGTTTGTGCTCTGTAGAGGGTAATCAATATTCACCCAACTTTTACTTATAACAATCTAATCCTTCTGAGCCGGGCCATACAGTGACACAATCTTCATTGTCACAACTTGAAAAAAAAAAGGGTGGAAAGAAAACCAGGGAAAGGCATATGTATGTATGGAAACCTGTAGGAGTTGTCAAGAAAGAAAGAATTAGTAAGAATAAAGTATCTGACAGGGAAATTACAATAAAACAAAGAAGGGCTAGATTATGATGAATAGTCTGATAAAGGTTGTGTGCTTCCTCAGAATTTAAAAAAAGTAACATTGCTTAGTTTGATATATCAATTAATATATTAGCACTAGTGTATTTACCTGGCATTGCCCAGGATGTTATTTTCTCATAAGTAACTCTTGTTAGAAATACCTGAGGAATTACACTTACCTTACCTTAGGAATTAGATCCAGTTGAAATACACAGATTTGTGAACCTGTGTCTGTAATTCCCCAAACTGCTTTGTCCAGTACCTGTATCTTTTCCCCATATTCCACAATCCAATCTATTTTCAGAGTTTGGGTTCCTAAGGGAATAAACTGCCCTCCTTCTTGCTGCTAGGCCTCATCTCCATAGCAACAGGCCTGAGCTCTCTGGCTGAGAATTCTGAAGGCCCCTCCCTGAATTGCCAACCCCAGGATTCCATAGAATCTTCATAGTTAGCCAATCATATGAGGTTTTCTCGCCTCACACAGCCAATCATATGAAGTCTTCGCCTGCCTGACACAGACAAACAGAGAAGCTCATTCACAAACTTTGACTTTTATATAGTAGATGTGCTTTTTTAAGGGAGCTGGTGTTCTGCATCTTCTTTATGGAGAAGCTCTATGCCTTGTAGGAAGGTTTCCCTGCTCCTTTATAATCTTTTTATGTCTATTCAACACTGAAACAGAATTGGGGCTGATGCCACTGTTGAAATGCAAGGAAGAAGTCATGCTTGCTGTTCTGTTTAAATAAGATGTACTAAAGATCTGCTAGTAGATGTCTGCTGCTATAGGGCTTGTTCAAGTACAAGTTGTGTTCAGAAGAACTTAACAGTGGTCAATGTAGAGTGATGGTGAGTGGATTGATTGGTGCGAGTCAGGATGTATTGCTCAAAGTCTCTGCAGCATGGGCAAGGAGAAAGGTTATGAATTTTCACAGGCCATTCAGAACAGCAGCAGCTTGACTGCTCGGTAGAGTGAGGCACTTGCCTCACCCAGCAGATTTTGAGTGTCACGAAAGTACAACAATTGTTTCATTTGGTATTATTGTTTCTGTACAGCTAGTAATGCATACTGGACAGCTGTCCTTATTTGGCAATCTTGATTAATCTTCTGTCAGGTCCCTTTTCCACCTGCTTTTAAAGTCACAGCTTCTCTCTCCTTCTCCCACTTTCCCTGTTTGTCCTCAACTTATTTCAGTTGCTGCAAACTACGTTCAAAATGCAAATGTTGCAACAGGAAGAAGAGGGGACAGAATCTTGCTTTTCTCTATAGACTCAGGCAAAAACAAACAATACAGCCTCTCCTATCTTGTCTGTTCTTTCTCATTAGTATCTTTTCCCCACCTTGACCACACTCTGATGTGGCTTGGCCATATACATCCCAGTTTCCAGCTGTGAAATGTTGGAGGATATGCGGTGAGCGTAATAACACTACACCATTATACGAGTGTACTACTACTAGTAATTGTCACAGTTACATCCAATGGAATCCTGGAATGTGCAGTTTGGTGAGGTTTTTAGCATTCTCTGCTAGCCAATTCCACTGCTGTAGTCCAGGGAAGTACATTGGTACTCTCCAGCAAAGAATAGTAAATACTTCATCAAACTTCAAATACCAGGATTATTTTGATGGGCCCATGACAATTGAAGTATCAAACTGCTGTCAGGGTAGATAACATTTGTACTTGTGGGATTTTCTTCCTCATATGCCAACATAACTGGTCTGACATTGAATACTATATTCCACAGCCCGAGTGGGTGGAGAGTTGCTTGCTGCTCCCTCTCAGGCAGCAAAGCATGCTAGTTCAGCTTATTTCAGAGGGACTATCCATGGAGCAAGAAGATACTGAGTACAGATGAATAGTTTTCCACAGAAGAGGGGACAGCAATCCCTCAGGAACCAGCAGCTCCCTTTTTTATCATCGGAGAGCAAGAACTGATTGCAAGGAGTGTGTGTGTGCGCGCATCCGCGCGCACACACACACCTTCAAGTTGCCTGTTGACTTATGGTGACCCCATGAATCTCATATGATTTTCTTAGGCAAAGAATACTTAGAGGTGGTTTTGCCAGTTCCTTTCTCTCAAATACAACCTACATCCTCTGATATTCATTGGCTATATCTCCCCATAGGTATCTTCATATGGATTAGAAGGCCCTGTCTCAAAGACTTTTTCCCAGGTGTCCTTGTCTTATGAAGCTAGGCAGGTGGCAACTGTTAAGAGCACCTTTTCAAACAGTGACCTATTTACAGAGCTCTCCCTAGGAGCTGGCTTAAGACTTACTTTACAGCAGCAGGTGAAGACCTCTTTTGATTTTATAAATATACATTGAATTGTTTTGCTTGCCTTCAGTTGTGCCTGAAGCTCTCTGACTGGCTTATGTTTTTTCTCGTTATTTGTTGCTTTGTTTTATGTAAAATATAATTTTAAGGGATTATGATTCACTCTTTACTGTTTCCAGCTCTTTCAATCAGAAAATTCTATTGGGTTTCATATAATGCCAGTTAATGACTCTGATGGCCAGTGCTTGCAGTGTTGTCATGGGGAATCCTGCCAGCAACACTTTAAGAATGCCCCTTACATCCTGTTGGCTGTTACCCATGCACAAAACATTTTCCTACTACTTACAGTAATGAGATCCAGACAAGATACTGATGAGTTCAGTTTATACTTAGTGTGTCAAGGAACTGATTTCCTTTATCCAGGCAGCATAGACTATTATGCTCTGTCAGGTAAAGTGATGTGCTTTTCACTTGTTCATTGGTGACAAAAAAACAAAACAAAACAAAAATCCCAACAACTTTGTGCCAAGGCCTCTGTATCCACGTTATTTTTAGGGAAATGAAATCATGTTTAGTAGTGAATTCAGAATCAACCTGACCTTTGAAAATATCAGTGTTTCTTGGAAAAATATTATGGGCAGGATGCCTACCACAGTAAACAATATTAGCTGCTCCAACCCATTGTTGACTCATGCTGTGCTGTGGCTTATCAAAATAAGAGGTTAAAAACCAGCAGGGACCAGAGATCTTCTGACAAACTCCACAGGATATGAAGAACAATGTAAACGCTCCAGCTCTGGCAGATATATTTCTCTATTACTGTTCCAGAGATAACAGCTAAGGTGAATCATTTCCCACCACCTACAGTACCAAATGATTTCAAATTCTGAAGGGACCATATTTATTTCATTGGTAGCTAGCAATTTACTTACCCAAAGATCATTATATTTATGTGTCTGTGAAATCCTCACAATAATTATACATTTGAGCTCTCTCAGAAGTGCTATATATATTCTCATTAGTCATGTACTTCCAAGGATATTATCATTTTTCCTCCAACAACCTTTGTGATGCAAGTGGAAAGGACTCTGCAGCACATGAATCTGAATTCACATAACCTTTTTAAAAAAAATAAAGATTCTAGTTTAATCAAACAGCAGGGTGGCTCATATTCACATGCAAATGCTGGAAACAGTGTTGGAGAAAAAAAGAACTTAAATTTTCTTTAAATGACTTCACTGTTGCATTTATTTAAAAACAAACCACACAGCATGGTAGGAGAAGGAGAACATGAAGAAAGTTTCTTTTCCATTAGAGTTTCAAAAGAGGTTATAGGGATAATTTGGATAAGGTTAGAACAGATTGGTTAGAATCCATAAAGCCCAGTATGCTCATGAAAAACACTTCTGTGCATGCATGCATTGTTTTTTGTCTGTGGCTAATCCCTCAATATAGCTGAATTATCTTGTATTGACTCAAATCCCAGCCTGTAAAGCTCCCAAACTTTCAGGAATCGGGAGGAGAAGAAGGTTGACAGATTGCAATAAGAGAGGGGTTAGAAAATACCAGGTGCACATATAGTGTTCTCAGAGCAGTCCCTTTTGGGTTTTGGACATCATTTTTTTATTGTATTTTCAATGTTATTCCTAGTTTTGTGTTTCTGAACTGCATTCCACTTTGGCTATGTCACAGAATGAAAGTAATATGACACAGAGGAATTGTGGACATTGCGATGAATAGGCCGGTGAAACTGAAATGTTGAGCTATGGTGTGTGGGACTAGACTCAAATGTTAAATACATGAATTCTTTTACAATAAAAGTATGCCTCAAAGCTTCACTTTGTGGGCTGTGTGAGCAGTCCAATAAAATTATTCATGGTATCCTCAGGGGAAGATGAAACTAAGGCAGGATGAAAAGTCCTCTGACCATTATATGACCTTTCTCCCTTTATTGGATATTTTGGACTTTTAGGGATGAGCACAGTTGCTTTCAGTTTGGAGCGCATAGCCTCAAGTGGACAAAAGATGTAGAAACAGGTGTTTAAGCTTCCCTGAGGTGCTTCCTCATTGTACTAAGTCTTCTGTAGCAAGTCTTTTGGTCTTTCCTTGCCCATAGACTCAAACTGTTAGGCTTGACTTCACTTCCAACTACATACTCTTCCTCTTTCTTTGTTAACCATGTCGCAAGTGGTAGCAGATTCCATATTTCCTCCTTCTCAAATATGTAATTAACTTTCATAAAGCTTTCTCTTCGGTGAAGGCAGTCTTTCCTTTATGAGTCCAAACACCAGCTTTCATGTAGGATAACATTTTGAACTTTGAAAAAGCCACATTACCATTCAAGTAGAAAGTTTGCTGAGACAGAGCTCCTTTGAAAGAAGACCCATTAGGAAGGATAAATTATAGGAATGTGATGCCAACATTCCAAACAACACACAGGTTGTTTTTCTCACTGCTTGAGTGGCCAATTTTTTTATCATTAAAGAAAATAGGAGGACATAACCATGCTCACCTCTTTGTAAAATTCTAATAATTCCCCTGAAAATGTGCCCCCAGAACACATCTCCCCCCACAAGACTACATGCATTTTCTCTCCAGACCTCATGAGGGGTTTTGACCAAAGACTTAGAGTTCAGTATTCAGTGATTTTATTGATAACTAATGGGCCAATTCAAAAAAAGTGGGACTGGGTAGAGTACTGTTTGGTATCATGGCATCTAAACTATGTGGTCATCCAAGATTATCATCTTGACCCTCAAGAGCTTGCTAGACTCCTGTTGCTGCACTATAGTATTAAAAGAAGAGTAGCAAATAGGAAGAGTCTCTGAAAGGTTTGTCTGGGGCTGCAGAAGTGAATGACCAGTGCAGTACTGATGCTTTGCAGATCTTTCTTTGCGTTATGGACTACCAAACAAAAAGTGAGAGAAAATAGTGCAAATCGTCTAAAGACATAGAAAGAAATTCTGAAGCATTTTTAAGAAAAAGAAATTTCTAGATTGAGCTTTCTTGGATTCCAGTCCATTTCATCAGATGCAAGTGGACAAGAATGCACGAGAGCTTCATGTCAGAAATTTCTTTTTCTCAGTCTCAAAAGAATTCTAGCATTCCTTTATATCTCTTTATGCCACAACAGACTAACATGCTCAAGTCTTGAAGTACTAGTGCAAAAAGTCTTCTATGTCTCTACAGGAAGATTTAGAAAAGCATTTTAAATATGAGTTTGGGGAAGCTCTGTAAGTATGTGATCTTTCAAGGAAGCCCATGTTAATCTTGATCTGGCCTCAAGGGTAGTTGTCAAATGATTAGAATGGTTGATTACCCTTTTAGTGACTGTAGCACAGAGTTTTCTCTTCTCATCCCCTTGAGACTTGCTGCTTCCTATTCCAGTCCAGGTCTGCATGAATTCTTAAACAGATAAATTAGAAAAAAACTGGCCTAGGACTGGCTTCCATAAAAATAAAGGTTAATATTGGAGTTGTATTGTTTAATAACTTACAGCTGGGTTAGGCAATCAAACACTCTCTAGAGGCTTTCGACTTCGATTCCACTAAGTCCTAGCCCCAGCCACCATTCTCAAGGAAAATGGGTGTTATAGACCAAAAATCTGAATTGTACCAATTTCCCTACTTCTGACTTATAGGACGTCTATATCACTCAGCTTAAAAAAAGTAACAGAAGAGGAAGACCGAAAGTAGTAATCACTAAATACTTTTAAACCAGTTATGTTTGATCTCATATTTATGATGTTCGTATTTTACTGCACAACATATCGACATTAAAAGCACAGTGGCTGCTGGGAAGAAAGGATCACAACAAATTTAGATTCTGGAAAAAAAATCCATCAATATGATGTATTTGCATACTAGAATCAGGAAATTGATTTGCATACTTATTGATTTCAGTGTTTTTGAGTAATGATGGAGCTAGGATGTATTCAGAGAGTGGATCAAGATTTGGCATCACTTTAAAACAGAAAAGGTTTGTATTTATAGACATTTTAGTTATGCAAATAGGGGGATATTCACATGCATTTTATTAGACATTAGCTGTAGCAAAGCCCCAAGAACATTGTGCTGTATACTCAGGATAATTTGGGGCCATGCTTAATACAAAATGCTGCATAACAATTACTTTCTTCTTCATTATGAATGATTTCCACTATATCACCTTGGACACAAGAACAAGCTCCAATTCCCACTGCATCTAATTTATTATTACTGCTGTAGATATTGTTTTGTGTTAGAGTGCATAAAGTATTTCTAGAAACATATTGAAAAAAAAAATCTACAGGGGAGGAAATGGCAAAATAAAACTGCTTTCGAAGTTATTGCATTTTTATAATAGATCAGCACATTATTCCCATAGTAAAGCATTTTAAGAAAATGGGCTGGACATTTTCATCAGAAAAAGTTTTTTTTGTGAGCAAATTTTATATAGACTTTGTGCTGATGGCATAGTATAGATATTTAAAATGAATCACACATACATGAGTTATTCTAGTGAATAAACTCTGGTAATTTAAAATAGAAAGGGTGGCTCAACTAACCCCTTGCACTGACAGAATGGCTTTGTAGGCAGAACAGAAACAGAGGTATTTCACCCTGCCACTACTACATTGCTGTCATTCATTGAGGGATACTTCAAAATAGAGTTGGGGGTGCGTTGCAGATTGGAGAGGACAAAGCGGGAATTCCTGCCGTTTAGTAATTCTTTATATGCATACATATAGCGTTAGATTTTACCAAAGGAACTCAAGCCGGCCCTGCAGTTACTTTATTTTGCTATGAAATATTTCCACCCAATTCCAAATGTGTGAAAGTTTGTGATTATTCATCTTGAGGAAAAGTTACTCTGCAAATGTTTAGAAAAGCTTCTTTTTAGCGTGGTCATGGGAATCCAGCCTGCCTTGTCTTTAAGCAATCAACTAAAAGTTGCAGGGAGCAAGGAATGGTATACAGGCATGGGTGTCTATGTAGTAAAGTAAATAGTGTGGTAGAGGAGGCATGAAGTGCTCTTGCCACATCTCAGTGCCCAGCACAGAGACCAAGCAAGCTGCCAGAGGAGGAAAGCCCAATATAGAAATAGAACATGTTGCTGAAGGAAGGACAGAATTCATCTCCCTTCTTTTTCAGCCTCCAGGCCACTAATTTTTATGGGCTTAACCAAAGTTAAATGAGTCTAGAGCTACAGTGCAACTCTTGTTTGTCTACATAGAATTCCTGAGTTCAACAGTCTTATGCCAAAGTATTTGTGTACCATGGAAGGAAGGTACACACCTGCCCAGGCAAAAGGCAGGGGAATGGGAGAGAGAGAAGGGGGCAGGCAAGTGGGCACCTTGCAAACAATCAAGTTTGAGAAGGTCAGATCCCCAAATGTGGAGGGAGGAGTGTAGACAAGTCATTTGCAGTAGCAAATTTCCATTGGTGAATTCCCTTAATAAAATACCTGAAAATCATTGTATGTATCACTAAGCATCACTTGTTTAATTACCATAATTAGAACAGCAACAGTTATGAAATGTCAGCTCATTATGCCCACCCTTTTAAATTGGTGGAGATGATACATTTCATATTATACTAACAATTCTGGCCCTCTCCTATTCCTCATATGTAAATTCAAGAAGTTTAACTTGCAGGACAGTGGCAAGAGAGTTGTTTTAGCCATCCAGAAAGCTTAGGCAGAAAGTTGGCTCTACAGATTTCCCCTGCTTATCTGACAGGTTAGGGACCAGAGCACTGTCAGAAAATGAAATTGGTTGAAAAGGGAAATCTATGCACTGTACCGTAAGGAGCATGAAAGACTTATGGAGGCTTATTTGATATTGACTGTATATGTGCTGCTTGCAAAGTCTCTCAGCCACCTCAGTATCTTTCCCCTCTCTCCTTCCAGTTTGCTTTCCAAGCAGCACGCATGTGAGTGGTCTCAGGCAAGCCTCCATAGGCAAGACAAATTGATAAAAGAGAGGATTCCTTGCCAAATTAATGTGTTACCCTGATTTCTGGGGGTCCCATGAGGGACACCTAAGTGCGCTCCAAATTATACAAGTTGGGGAAATTAGTCAAAGAGCACAAGCTAGCAATACAAGAGGCAGGGCAACTGAGTGAGATCTTTTACCCAATGTCTGTTGGGTCAGGCCGAGTCAAGGAGCAAACAAAAGTGAAATAATAATTGTTGTTTTTATTAAAATATAATCAAACAAGTGTATGCAGCACACTCACACAGATAACTAGAGAAATAAAGGTTGGAGTGGGATAGAGGGATTTTTAGAGGAGGTTGTTGGTATGGGTAATACTACACCTGTCCTGAAGCCCAGGTAGTCTGAAGCAGAAGTTCGTAGATATGGAGTTTCTCAGTACGTGGGACTGAAGAGAAGGCTCGCCAAGCACAGCGGCAGCAAGGTGGGATGGAAGCCAGGAGCAATCCGAGGAAGCTCTCAAAGTCAGGGGTTCTTATAGGGGAAAATGTGGCCGTAGGCTAGTCCATACTTGGGGAAAACAATGAGTTTCGGGCTGGAGACAAAGCCTCCGAAAGGTCAAAATTTAGCATGATTAAGTCCAAATTGTCAATAGAGTAGCCAGTATGCAAACACAGAGTGCTCGACAGATGCGTATTCGTCTAATCAAGCTGCCTGCTTGGGGCAGGGAGTTCTTTGTAAGTAGCGTGCACATATAATAGGGTACTTGCCTTGAGGTCTCCTGAAGTGGCGGATTGGCTATTTCTGGACTGCCTGTATTTGTGTGTAATATTACAGTGATTAGCGGCCGTGTCTGTCTGCAAGCTTGTCCAAGGGCCTCGCAGCACGTGAAGAGGAAAGCCAAATCATTGATATCAAAGTGATATCTAATATCCCACAAATCCAGGCTAGCAACTGCGGTAACAAATGGAACTTTTCCTTAATTTGGAAACATTCAAAGAGTGAATAGTCAGTGGGACGTTGAAAGGCAAGGGTTTCCTGTACAGCAGCTAAGCTGGGGTACCACAAAAACCTGAAGCAAACTTTCACTTTGGTTGAGAGACATTGTGAACGTCTTTTCTTCTTTCTTTTTCTGCACATATTGCAGATCTGATTGATCAGGTGAGGGAACGGGGCTGCTGTACCTACCCTTTCCCTTCTCTTTTTGTCATCGCTCCTTCTTGTATTTGATTTCTCTTTCTCTTCATCTGCAAAGTTGTTTCGTCTTGCTTCCCTACTCCAGCACTATCTACTTTTATAAGAAGGGAAGCCTCACCCTCTCTATGCATCACCCTCGAACAATATTCCTTCCAAATATCTCCAAGTCACCACGCTCCAGACTCTTCATTCCAATTGCAAGTTAAACTTACAAAAATGAAATGTGCAAAACTAAGGCTCTAAGCACTTACAAGTTTAACTTGCTAGTTCTCATGAGATCAAAACTTTACTTTTCATTGTACAAAGGGTTTCACATTACTGATCTCACTAATCATCATAGAGACTCTTATCTAATAAATGGGAGTCCCCAGTGACTTTGAAAATGTATCAGAGTGGGAAAATGTTTAACAAATGTAGACTTAGCATTTGTAATCTTAGTAATCTTTTCTTGCTGTTGGAAAACACAACTAAAATTTGCTATATTCATTTGCAACATAAACCCAAGATAAACATTACAAATGTAGCAAATATGCAGTTCTTCTTTCTGTAGGAGGACAAAGATTGCCCTCTTGAGTGTGACAAACAGCATGGGGTACTTCACATATTATGTGATTGGCATGCACTTTAGTTTGGAATCTTCTTGGGGATGAAACTGTTGGCTAATGCTGTGGAAATTTTGATTCTGCAACAGACAGGCTGCTTCTATCTGCCTTACAACAAGAAATCACTTTCTATTAATGATGCCATGCTCTTGGCTTTGCCACTGTTTAATGATGTCGCTAATTGTTTTGTATTTCAAAATGTTGTGTAGCAGCACCCCAAGCAACTCAATAGGGGGCCCTTTGCAAATAAAATCATCATTATAATTATTTCAGTATTTTCTGAGGAAATTGTACTAAATTATTTTGGAAGTCTTCCATAGTAACTTATTTTGACATAGCGTTTCCACTATGTATTAATAGAAAAATATAGTCTAGGAACTGGGAATATACCCACTATTATACTGTTTACACTGCCTCTTGATCCACCTTAACAAAACTGTGAATGCAAAATATATTAACTGGATCCAAGACATAAAACAGGTATATATGTGAGGAGAGCATAATGTAATTGGGAATTTGCTGTTTGGGAATTTTGAACTTCTATGATTGTTGATAATCCCCATACTAGGTGGTTTGGGGGGGGGGTTGGCAAAAGATGTTAAATCCTTAAGTAAAGAAATGTTTGCCCAAGTTAAAAGACTGCTGTGCTTCAGTAACCAGGATGTTTCTGAGTGCAACTTATCCAACGTGGGATATCACCTATGAAAAGGTGGTGATTTCCAAAAAGTTTGTTCATTAGGATCCACTTGTGATGTTGTGAAAAATGTTGTTTTATATATCAGATATTATGGTAATAAAGTAAGGAGCTAGTGGGAGGAGTGAGAGAATAGAATGTTGGAAGTGAAAAGTAACTGGTGGAGTGTCTGAGGGGATCTGAATAAGGCTGAGGAATAACAGTTGGGTAGTTAAACAGAGAGTGGTGGTGGTGTGAAATGAGTGAATAAAGAAGAATTAGAGTTGAGAAAGTCAATCAGTCAGTCAGGTTTAGGAATTAATGAATGGGATTTAAAATCTGAGTTAGGAGAAAAGTGTGAGTGAGAGTGAAAGATGTGTTTTAAATGTATTAAATTATTAATATGTTTTTTAAATATTTAAATTCTGTTAATAAAGTATTGTTCTGTATTATATGCTTTTGGCCTTTGGAAACACTATATATATAGAGAGAGATTGAGTTCAGACACAGTATCTGTGGTAGCAACAGTGAATAGAGGGAATTGGTGTCCAGTGGAGATAAAGGTTGCATAATATCCTACACAGGAACCTTGAGGACATCGAGTAAGTCCCTACAGTTGGGGGCCATAGCATTGGGACAGGAGGAAGTCTTACATTAGTGGCAGAGGTGGGGATAAGGGAAAGCCCTCAGTCTTGGTGGTAACAGATTCTCAGAATAACATGGAGGAGAAATCCACTACGATTGGGTTAATCTTGCATGCCAACTGGTACAGGCAGGAGTCCATGTTCTTTTCAGTTGCAGCAGTTAGGACCCCCTCCCTTCCCTGACAGTTTTTTCTATCCTGCCAGACAAACTAGTCAGGTTTTATACCTTCTCTTATAATCAGGGTATAGAGTGCGTTATTTAGGTAGAGAAATGGAGAAAAAGACAAGAGAGGAAAAGAATAGGGATGGCAGAATTAAAATGTTTGGTTTGTCAAAAGAAATAATTTCCCAGTTGACTGCCAACCTGAGAGGCTCTGAGGATAGAAAAAATGAGATTAGAAAAAGTTTGCCATCTCAGACGTCTGCCAGTCCACAAGGCTCTGAGGCTGATAAAAAAGATAAAATAAAAAGCAAACTCTCTCAGATGGTTGCCAACCCACATGTCTCGGAGGAGGAGAGAAAGGAGGAGTTAAAGAGAGTTTCCCTTTCTGTCAGTGAGAGTAATCCAGAAGAACTGAGAGCATTGTTTGGCAGTAAACATGGAGAGAAGGACAATCATAAGGCGGAAACAACAGCCACATGGCTGCAAATGCCTAAAACGTAAAAGAAAGGGTATACCATATCAAAGTTTGGTCCTGGGATTGTGTCCAAACTGGCACAAAGTGCAGTAACATTATATCTCCAAGGGCTGCTTCAATCCTGTGATTCTAAAGATATGGGAGGGGCTGCTGGTGAGTGAAGTTTCGGCATTAGAGTATGCTCAGAACATATAACTCAGCACCCAGAAACAAAGGGAGGGGACACATTAGAACATAGCTCCACAATGCAAGCATGTTCAGTTCTTCCCCTGCCTTTGGTGCCATTTCAGAGCAGTCACGGAGTCATAGAGAGCATGGTGAGGAGTGAGATTGGCAGTATTTATTCTCCAGTTGAGAATATGGCCGCAGAGTTTATGCAATGCTTAAAATCAATGTTTAAAGATATGCCCAAAGTGTTACAGGTACAGAAGGAGAGACAGCAGCCCAGTGGTGGTGGTGAATAGAAGTTTTTGTTTAGAGATGGGGAAGCATGCACTATGGGCACAATTGCTTCAGGTACTAATATGAATCCCACCAATACAAATGCATTACAACTCGTCTAATCAAGCCATTTGAAATGAATTGAGTGCAATGTTAACAATGGTGAAAAATCAATTTTATGATTTTGTAAATATAGGCACAATGAACTTACAACCATTATCAAATGCAATGAATTATCAAAATGATATTAACTCTATGAATGGAAGCAGAATGAATTTACCTTTAATCTCTAAATAATTAAATATGAAGAAAAAGAACAGCACAGGAGAGTTAATGAACATCAAAGAGAGGAAGAAACTAAGATGGACCAAAGTAAAATTGTAAGTAGGAAAAGGAGATTGGAATCACAGACAGATTTCAGAGAGGAAGTAAGATGTGGTAGACCAAGGAAATGTATGAGAAAGGCTAAGGTTGAAATGCTGCAGGGAGATCAAAATGATGAGAGTTTGCAAGAGTCTGTGTTGCAAGTAGACATGGAGGACACAGAGAACTCTTCTGAAGAGGAAGCGCAAATAAGAGTAGATGGTAATAGATTGTTTCAGGTGGATGTATTTAGAAAGTGTGTTAAAGTGAGTGTTACAGATTTTGGGTTTGGAGATAGATGAAGAGAAAAGACAGAGTAAAGAGGAGAAAGAAAGGGAAAACAAACTGACATCTGTGCTAAAAAGGAAAGAATCTCATGGGATTGAGAGGCCAATGCCTGATATATTCAAAGAATTGAGCCAATCAGAATGGGAAGCTTACTTGAATACTCATAGGCTGCTGGACTATACAAACAAGCTTTATTCTTTTGGGGAAAAGATTCCTTAATATCTCCTTGGTAGATGACCCAATAGCAGTGCTGATACCAGGGATGTTGGTTCCTAGGGAAGGAAACATAACTCTACACAACACAACTCTAAAAGAAGTAGATGAGAGGAGAACTGATTCTGTGTTGAAGAAAGCACATGAGGATTCAGCTTTGGCCATAAGGGCATTGGTGGCTGCACACATGTTAATTTGCTTGGCAGTGTTGTGGATGTAGGAGATTTTGGAAAGTGAGGAATTGCAGTCTTCAGTGTTAACCAGAGCATTACTTAGGGTTAAAAAGGTATTGTAATATTTAGCTGATGCTAGTTATGACTCGATGGCCCTTATTGCCAGAAACATAAGTGCAGTAGCAGTGGCAAGAAAGTCATTGTCGTTCTGTCCCTGGGACACAGATCAAAAGTTGAGAAACAATTTGGCATTTTCCAAATCAAAGGGGAGCTGTTTGGGAATCAACCATTGGATAAGGTGCTAGTGGAGAGCAGAAAGAAGAAACAGGTTATGCCAACTCTGCAGAAAAGGAAGGTAGAAAAGGAGCCATTTTGAGGAGGATGTTACTCTTTCATGGAGGTAGAGGAAATGGTAGGCAAGCTAACTGTAAATATAGAAGACAACACTGGTTTAAACTGAAAGGACAGTTTAATAGAACAAGAATGTCTAGTAGGCAAAGACCAGGAGAAGGAAGAAAAGGAGGATCTACCAAGAGATAGAGTAGAGACTGGGTAGAGCCTAGTCCTGACAACAGGATAACAGCAATGGGTGGAAGACTTCTGCTTTTCAGCATTTGGTGGAAACAGGTGACAAGAGATCCAGGTGGTGATGAGAGGTTACAAGATATTGTTTGACAGACTGCCAAAAAGCAGGTATGTCTCATCACTGGTGGCAAAGGAGGTGGAAAAACGGAGGATAGTTTTGAAAGAAATAGGAACAATGGAGGAAATTCCAGAGGAACAGTGGTCCTCTGGAGTATATTCCACATTCTTCACAGTGCCCAAAAGCAATATGACCTGTTGTGATAGATGATGGCTCAGAGGTCGTTGAACATCGGAGCAGATTACCTCAGGTGATACAGTTTATAATCCAGGAGAATGGACATAGAATTATGTGGTGTTTCAGTGTCTGAGCAGATTTTTCAAACAGATTTATTTGCCTCAGTCAAGAATACCATGCTAAAAAGATTCTTTTCAATACATGGAAGCAGGCTTGTGGAAGCAACAGATGTTCTGCTAGTGGTGTGGCCAAAAGGGCACATTATACATTTCCACCGATAACAGATTCTGCAAAAGGTACTCCACAAGATACAGCAGGAGGAGGCAGAGGTGTTATTAATAGCACCACATGAAGATCGTGGTTTTCTCTTCTGAAACAAATGTCAGTGAGGAGGCCATGGAAACTGCCAAGTTAGAAAGACCTGTTCAATCAAGGGCCAGTGCAACATCCAAATTCACAGTGGTTAAATTTGATGGCCTGAGTCTTAAAAGGAAGGCATTAGAATTGCAGGACTATTCCACAGAAGTTATTGAAATCATTTTAACATCTAGAAGGCAGTCAGCTCAGAATATTTATAACATGACATGGAAGGCATTTGAAAGATGGTGCAACACAAAATAGTTGCAGATGGCAGACATTCAGGTCAACCATGTTTTGCAGTTTTTATAAGATGGTCTCCAGAAGGGACTGAGACCACACATTAAAACACCAGGTGTTGGCATTAGTAGTGGCACTAAAGTTTGAGGGCTTTCCACTATTTGCTCATCCACATATAAAGAGATTTCTGATGGGTGCAACTATTTCTTCTTTTCCAACAAGGCAAAAGGTCTCAAGCTGGGATCTGAACCTGATTCTGAATGGCTTGACAAAGCTGCCAATTAGAGAGGCTTCTTTGATAATGATGACCTTCAAAACAGCTTTTCTGGTCACAATAACATCAGCAAGGCGAGTATTAGAGTTGGTATCATTGTTAATAAATCCAAATTTGTAGAAGTTCCAGCAGGATAGGTTAACATTAATAATTGATCCAATGTTCCTTCCTAAATGTGCATGGAACAAAGGGACACCTGAAATTATTTATTTGCTTAATTTCTCTCCTCAACCAAAACATCCTGAGGAACGGAGATGGCATACTCTGGATGTTAAGAGAGCTGTCAAGTTGTATATTAAAAGAACTATACAACTGAGGCATACATTAGCTCTATTTGTCTCTTGTAGTCCTAGGACTTTGGGCCAGAGAGATTCAAAGACAGTAACTGGAAGATGGATTAAGGCATGTATTTTCCATCGTTATGATTATGAGGGCAAGCCTAGGCCCAAGACTGTATGGCCTCACTCAACGAGATCAGTGGGGACTAGTACAGCTTACACTGTATGAGACACATGTAATACAGGAGGATGGTCAGAACCATCAAAATTTGTGAGGCATTATAAACTAGACAAGTTTAAGTCAGCATAGGCAGCTTTTGGTAGAACACTGCTGCAGTCAGTGAGGAATACTGAGGAATTAGTAGCAATCTCACCCTGGGTGTAGCTTGGATAACTCCCAATTGTAGTGGATTTATCCTCCATGCTATCCCAAGAATGAGAAATTGGGCTTACCATGAAGGTTCATTCTGGGATGGCATGAGGAGGAATCCACACCTACCCTGAGGGGGGAAAACAGAGGAAAGTTGAGATCACCAAGTTGTAGATGAATTGGAGTAGGTAAGAAAACTGTCAGGGAAGGGGGGGCTTATTGCTGCAACTGAAAAGAATGTGGACTCCTGTCTGTACTGGTTGGCATGTGGGATTAACCCAATCATACTGGATTCCTCCTCCTGCCATCCCAGGATGAACCTTCACAGACAATCCAGTCTCTCATTTGTGGTAGTCTTTACATATGGTGGCAGTAGAAATTTAAGCAGAACCTTACATCTGGTAGGAAAAGTGGTAGAATATGGGGTGGAAGATTCATACCATCAATTAATCATTTAAGAAAACTTGAGAATGAGCAATGCTCAGCATGAACGAATAGTAGACACTAGTATCAATTTAACAAAATTGGTTAATGTAGAGGCCCCATCCAAAACTGTCAAAAAAAAAATACTCTGGGGACATGATCTGTATTTTATAGATCTATTATATTATTTAATATGACATACATTTATAAAACTCTCATGTTCCAGAATAAATGAAAACTGTCAGTTGGATGTCTTTCTCATAACTGAAATAGATACTAAATCCCACTAGTTAAGTCTCTTTAGAAATATTTTGTAACTGCAACCACTAAAGCTATCCTTTACAGCTTTGCATATAAGCAAATAAGGGAAGCAGTAAAGCAGGATGGGAAAAATCTTTGGCCCTTCAGATGTTGATAAATTTGCCTTCAATGATCCCTCACCTCACCAAGTCAGACTAAATTGGATTAAAGGACACTGGAATCCAGCATCCAGAGGGCCATAAGTTTCCCTGCCCTGAAGTACAATAAGAATGTACCAACTTACAAATGCCCTTAGAAACGATCAAACATATTCTATCTTTCTCCACATATCTCTTTCTGGCAAGCGGAGGACAGGGGCATGGACTACACCCAACACATAAACATAGTTTGTTGAATAGATTGTCACAAAGAGGTAGCCTAGACCTAGGTAGCCTAAGGCCATTTCCGCACTAGACTGTTATAGTGCTATTATTCCACTTGCAACATCCTATGGAATCTTGGGGTTTGCAGTGAAACTGCAAACCCCAGAATTCCATAGAATGTTGCAAAGAGAATAATATTGTTATAACAGTCTAGTGAGGAAATGGCCTAAGTCTCTACATATTTAGTAAAAATCTTTTGTGTTTACTGGGGCCGGGGAGATGACTACTTTTAAACTGAAAGCACATAAAATGCCCTTCACTTTACTGTGTATACTACTTCTTTAATAACACAGCTGTATAAATTCAGCTACACATTCAGTTCCTGTTGCTTTACTGCCATGAAGATTCTTAAAATAATTTAATATCTAGAAAACTGGGGGGAAAGTGCAATAATTGAGGTAACATTTTCGAATCTTGAAAAAGCATACTGTAACTTCAAACTGTAATTTCTTTTGAATTCTCTTCACATTCTGTCACTTGTTCTGCAGGTAAGGCTTGCTCCGATCCAGAGACAGAGCTTTTCTCAGGCTCAACAGAAGATAGACTATGAGAATCTGCATAGCATTTCGCAAACCACATATACTCCTTCTCAGCCTTAGACTTTAAAGCAATGGACCTCTCTACATGGCTTTTGGGAAATCGTCCCACAAGAGGTGGCTTAGTATTTGGATACTGGACAAATGAAGTCTGATAAATTGTACGGTGGCTAGTACCACTAGTAATGGGTTCATGAGACAAAAAAAAGTAGTTTTGTGAACGGTGTTGACACGTCTCTTGTTGAAATTTCCTTAGTCCCAGCCCCTAAAAGAAGTGAAAAGAAACATATGCTTCAGAGTGCTTTGTTATTTAAAGTAACTAACAATATTCTGTACTATGTTACAGAATAGTCTGTGTGATAGAATATTGATAATAACCTATAAACACTGAATTTCCAAAGATGCTATCCTTATCTGATATAAAGCCAAAAGAAATACACTAATACATGTACAGCTGAAGTATGTACATCACAGAAACACAAGAATTTGGAAGCCAGAGCTGATGATGTTTTATGAAGACAAAAAAAGTTGTTTAGTTGCTTGGCTTACTCATTATGGAGTAAATACAAGAACACATTATTTTCTAAATTTTGTACCTGTTTCTCTTGAAATGTGTAAAATGTGTAAAGAAGCCCTGCCTGATATTTCTTCACCAATAAGGCACAGGTTAAGCAACTTCTGGATTTTTAAAAATGAATGTTAGACTAGACGGCAGTCTCTGTACCAGAATTAAATCATAATTAAAACTGCCTGTATGCCATTTATGTTATACAAATCTATCTGCTTGATCACAGAGTAACCAATCTTGGTGTGTTATCTACTGGAACCAAAACAAAGTAATAAGGTTTGGATGTAGTCCATCACTATCTCAGGCATTTCCCAAACAAACACTTGAGATTTGTTTTTAGTTCTTTGCTCTTGAAAGCACATTTGTAACTAGTCTTGACCAAACATAATATTTACACTTTGCTTTGATACCCTCAACCAATTGACAAACTTCAGCTGTTTTTCAGAAAACTGCTGTTTTCATTCCATTTCACATCGAACTTGGTATGACATAAATTTTAGATGATTGGTGCTACCTCTCAGACTTTTTGTTTCATTCATGTCATAAATGAAACTGCTAAGATCAGCTTAGGCAATATTTGAATAAATTTCCTAACAACTCATAAAAATCAGGATATACTGCCCCTGTTCTCATGTTATATGGTTTCAAGAGTCTGCAGTCTGAATCAGATTTTGTGCAGAGGCCCAATATTAATGTATTTGAGAGAAAAACTTTCCATATAGTTGGCAGTTTAAAATAAACATAATGACAAGAGATGCTTAGAATCTGTCAAACTTTAGTCTTGCATAAATATTAGCAGCTTGCTATATCTCTTATCTATGACCATTTCCGTGCTACATTGTTATAGTGCTAATTTTCTACTTTCAACATCCTATGGAATCCTGAGATTTGCAGTTTATGGAGGGGCATTTAGAATTCTCACCCAGAGAGTTTTTTGGCCTCAGTAAACTACAAACCCCAGATTTGGAATATCATTGTAATATTTGAGTGTTTGGTATATAAACATTAATTAAAAAAAGAAAGTGGAAAAATAGCACTATAACAGTGTGGTGTGGAAATCAACTCTGCCGTTTAATTGTCAGTTTATCAAATAAGCCAGTCAAATAATTTGAATATCTATGATAAGAGGGATCTTCCTGTACAGTTTGGAGAAAATGCATTCTACCTAGAGTTGTGTAATGATGATGACTATGTAATTAAAAAAACTGTATAAATGTCTTTTGAAACTAGAGACAGAAGATGAGCCTGTCAAAGAGTACATGATAGATGGGCCCAAAATGTTGGGTCCCATGTACAAAAAAGGAGTGGGGAAAATGTTGTTCAAAGACATAAAATTTACCTTATGCAGTAATTTAACGGAGAATATGTATAATATGATAATATTTAGCCCCAAATAAGTTGTCAAAAATATTTAAGAATGTTTCAAACCATTGTTGGACACGTCATGATAAGAAGGGCTCCTTTTTTTTTCATAGATTGTGGTTTTGTAAAAAGACAAAAAGCTTTTGCTCTATAAGATTTAATGATAATGGAAAAAGAAAAAGAAAAAAAGTGGACTTGGTAATTCTCCAGAAATGTTATTATTATGTATTATGGACAAAGATCTAGACTATAAATATAGGCTTCTTCTTTGTTATATAATAACAGCTGCAAGAATATTTTTTGCACAAACTTAGAAATGGATTGAAGCACCAGCGACAGAGGATTGGATTGTTAAGGTTGCTGAACTATCCCAAATGGCAAAACTAAGATTCATAGAATAAGTCAATTGAAGATTATTTTTTTTAAAGATTGGAAATTGTTTATGGACTTTTTGAGCAATAAGAAATCAAACAATGCAATCATTTGTGGATATGGGCATTAGTAGTTTGTTGAGATGGATCTGTAATAGTAAAATAATATTTTTACATTTCTTATTTCTTATTTCTCATTATAGTTTGGTTGAGGGGGTTCAGAGTCCCTTTGTAGTTTAGTATGTTAGCGTTTAGTCAGTAAATTAGTGTTCTAACGAGTTAGTGTTTAGTGTCTTTTTTTAGTTTATTCTTTAATATGGGGTTTTGATTTTAGTTTCTCTTTATGTTAAGAATGTTAGAGTTTATGTTATTTTGTGTAAAAATTGATAAATATGTTCATAAATAATTTGAATGTGTTTGTCATCAAGTCTGCTGTCATTTGGAAAAAGGATGCTTCAAAAAAGAGAAATTGGTGAACTGCAAGATGTACAGCACCCAGAAGAACTGGACAAACATTCTTTTAAAAAATAGTATAATACTGAATACTTACAGAGTCTAAATATTCTCCCACACTCAAAAAGCAACGTCTGTTGTCATGGACTGAAAATGGAAATGTGTTTACTGGTTTCTAAAATGAAAAATAAGAAAAAATATGTGTGTACAACAGAAGCATAGTTTCCATATTCTATGAAATCAAAAATTATGCTCATACAGACATTCTCAGATGCCACATGTTCCTTTGTAAGCATTCAGTTAGTATAGAATCCAGATTGTTTACATTTCACTCTGAAGTTGTAAGAGAATTTAATCTCTCCTAATTATCTACACACTTGCATAAGCACCCAGACTTTTGAATCAGATAAACTTTATTTATCTGGACACAAATTATTAGACAAATATCAAGATTTCTTTTAGTGACTCACTACTGAGTCCACAGCTAATAAAAGCTGAACTTCAAAAGGAAACTCATAATTGACTCAACCTGAGATTTATGAACTCAGTGCCACCCACTGAGAAGATGCTATATATTATATCAAATTACAGAACTATATATTTAAAATGGCTAAGTCCCAAATCTAGAAAGCATGTGGACACATGTTAAATGTAATTACTTTTAGTTTCCAAGTTCTGGTCTCTTGAATTAAGCAATAGCAAAGAAAACTAGTCCCTAAAGATTTTCTGTGATCCAGTCAAGTGAAAGCCAGACCTTTCCCTCAGCCCTTACAAAATGCAAATAAAGAGCTAGATACTTGTAACTTAAGGCTCATAATTTATAACATAGTTAGAGATTGCCAAACAGCTAAGCATTGCATCTTCTGGTGCAAAAGGTTTCATTCTAAAAACTTAAATGAAAAACAAATATTTTAAAAAATCTAAATGCAGAACAAAGGTCCTATTAAAAATTTATCATGAACTGAAGGGCCACACCTATTTCACATCCCCCCTCCAGTTACCAATGTGATTTATGTGTAATCATATATTTCTACCATCAGGCTTCTCATAACCAAGAATGGGGACCATGTGACCTTCCAAATATTCTTGAACTTCAGCTCTCTTGATCCTTCATCACTGGGTGTGCTAACTGGTATTAAAGAGAGTTGCAGTCCCAACAATATCTAGAGGTTTACAGATTTCCCATCCTTGTAAAAAAAAGAAAAAAAAGGCAAACTTGCCCAGAATCTACATATTCTGCTTTCTACTAGATTTCTCCTTCATGTTGTTTTCAAAAGGTTCCCATGAAAATAGTCTTATAGTGTCCCTCCCTCCTAGGTCATCATCTCTCTTGCAAAATTCAGGCCCTTCACACAGGCGTAAGTACAGCTGTGTTATGTTCAGTGACAGTGGAAATATTAATGGAGTCGTATAACCTGAAGCCTTCTATTGGATTTTTGTCCATGGGCCTCTATGTATGCCTCTTCCTGGCTACTGTTCCTATAGAACTGACTGTTGTTATTAGACCAGTACTCTTTCCTTCCCACTGTGGCCATTGGTTCTTCCGTGGCTAAAGGACTGTGATACAAATACTGCTTCTGTCTATTCTTGGATTGCTACAGCATTCAAACTGAGATCTGTGAAAACCCTTGTGGCTTGAAATATAAAGTCCTATTCAAGTTGTTGTAGTAAAACTGGCTGTTCCATCATTTCTTGGGAGATGAATGCATCTTTACCCTGACCATTCTTAAATTACAAATTATTCCTTCTGATTAGGGCTCTTTTGTACTTCCAAGTTAATGCTGTGCCATATGGTCTGAGCTCCAGCTCTGGCTAATTGCAATTTCTTCTCTTGAAATCCTCAAAAAAGATTTTTTGAATCTGGCACCAGGGCATGAATCTAGCTGGGAGGTATCACAGTTCATATGACTCTACAAGTTCCCTAGATAGGTGTCCTTTCTGTTTTGTGGTTTTGTGGCTTCCCATGGTCCTCATACATTTTAGGTCTCTGATAGTGCATGTATGCATCTTTCTCTTATTGAGAGGTCTCAGTGGCATATCTGTGTTTCTTATCTTCAGATTATTAGGAAGGATGAGAAGTTCTTGGATAGGGCAGAGAAGATGTTCTTGAAGACGGAATACACAGAAGAGCTAGTGGACAAGGAAGTTGATTCACAAAACCAGGAGACAGACGCTTGGAGGAATGTGACACGTAGAAGGGCCAGGAACCAAACTGAGAGTTTCGAGCTGCAGAATCGCTTCCAAGTTCTCAACCTTATTAATGAGGAAGTGGAACAGGAGGAAGAGGTAAGGGAACAGCAAGAGGAGGTAATGGAACATCACCAAGAGAAAATTGAACATCAGCAACAGGAAGTCAAACAGCAGCAGGATGAAATCCAACAGCAGTAAGACCAACATTCTTAGGCTGAGGAGAATGTCCAGGCGACCCTGGAAGAATCTGCTCGCCAAGTAACCTCAGACAAGCCTCAGAGGGGAAGAGTTCTGGTGATTGGAGACACCTTGTTGAAAGGAACAGAACTAAGAATTTGCAACCCGGACACGATGAATTGCGAGGTGTGCTATCTCCCTGGGGCCAAAATCAATGATGTAATGGAGAGGCTAATGAGACTGGTCAAGCCCACTGACTGTAACTCCCTCCTTTTGGTTCACATGGGAACCAACAACACTGCAAGGCTCAGCTTTCAGCGCATCACAAAGGATTACGAGGTTATGGGTAGAAAGCTGAAGGACCTTGGTGCACAGGTTATCATTTCATTTCTCCTCCCAGTTGAACGACATGGCCCACGAAGGAAGAGAAGAATAATGGAGGTGAACAACTGGCTCCACAGATGGTGCCACCAGGAACGGTTTGGATTTTTGGACCACGATCTGCATTTCCATGAAGATGGTCTTCTGGCAATGGAAGGGCTGCACCCCAAACTCCTTGGCAAGAATGTTTTAGCTAACAGTCTCACAAAGTGGATTGGGAGGTCTTTAAACTGAGTTTGGCCAGGGAGGGAGACATTATTATTCAGAGCAAGGATCCAGTGAGTGCTGGGCAAAAAATCCTAAGTGATATAGATAGACCAGGCCATGTAGTACTAGAGACCAACAGTGGGAGGAAAAGCAACTTTAGTAAAGGACTTGCGGGAAGGGCACATGATCTTAAGTGTCTCTACACTAATGCACAGAGCATGGGAAATAAGCAAGATGAACTTGAACTCTTAGTGCAATGAAATAAATACAATTTAATAGGCATCACTGAAACCTGGTGGGATGAGTCTCATGATGGGAATGTAGTAATAGGGAGTATAACCTATTTCACAGAAATAGACCAAATAAGAAAGGAGGAGGAGTAGCTTTATACGTCAAGGATGTTTTCACCCGTGAAGAGATCCATGACTTAAATCCAGGAAGCCAGGTCAAGACCATCTGGTAAGAATTAAGGGAGCGAGAAACAACAGGGATGTTATTGTGGGGGTTTACTATAGACCTCCAAGACAACCTGAGGACTTGGATGATGCCTTCCTAGAGCAGATGACCACACATTCAAAAAGCAGAGATGCAGCAGTAATGGGAGACTTCAACTATCCTGATATATGTTGGCAGTCAAACTCTGCCAAGATCATAAGATCCAACAAGTTCCTTGCTTGCCTTGCTGACAATTTCATGATCCAGAAGGTGTAAGAGGTGACAAGGGGATCCACTATTTTAGATCTGATCCTGACCAACAGGGATGACCTCGTTGATGAGGTGGAGGTGGCGGGATCTTTGGGGGGAGTGACCATTCTTTATTGGAATTTGTCATTCAGTGGGAAGGAGAAGCCAAGTGTATCCAGACACTCATTCTAGACTTTAAAGAAACTGATTTCTGTAAGCTTAGAGAGTTACTTGCTGAAATTCCGTGGTCAAGAATACTGAAAGAGAAAGGAGTTCATGACAGATGAGAGTTTCTTAAAAGTGAGATACTGAAGGCACAATTGAAAACTGTGCCAATAACGAGGAAAAATGGCATGTGTTTAAAGAAACCCGAAAGGTTCACTAAAGAACTCTCAGCTGAGCTAAGTGTTAAAAGAAACATATACAGGAAATGTAAGAATGGTGAAACCACTAAAGAAGAATTCAAGCAAATAGCCAGGATACGTAGGGAGAAGGTCAGAAAAGGTAAAGCATAGAATGAACTCAGGCTTGCCAGAGACATTAAAAACAATAAAAAGGGCTTTTTAAGATAGGTCCGCAGCAAAAGGAAAAACAAGGAAATGATAGGGATGCTGTGTGGAGAAGATGGCCAATTACTAACAGGAGAAAGAGAAAAGGTAGAACTGCTCAACACCTTCTTTGCCTCAGTTTTCTCCCGAAAGGATAGAGGAACTCAACCAGGGGTGTGTGGAGTAAGTGAGGAAGGGGGGAAATGCAGCACAGAACAGGTAGAGAAGTAGTACAGGAATACCTGGCTAAACTAGATGAATTCAAGTCTCTAGGGTCAGATGAATTACATCTCAGCATATTCAAAGAACTGGCAGAAGTCGTTTCAGAACCACTGGCAATAATCTATGAGAACTCTTGGAGAACAGGAGGTCCCAGCAGACTGGAGGAGGCCAAATATTGTCCCCATCTTCAAAAAGGAAAAAAAAGAGAGACCCAAATAATTATCACCCAGTCAGCTGACATCAATATCAGGAAAGATTCTAGAGCAGATCAGTAAATAGTCAGTTTGTAATTACTTAGAAAGCAATGCCATAATCACTAAAAGTCAACATGGATTTCTCAAAAATAAGTCATGCTAAACTAATTTTATCTCTTTTTATGATAGAGTTACAAGCTTGATAGATGAAGGAAATGCTGTGGACATAGCATATCCTGATTTCAGTAAGGCATTTGACAAAGTTCCCCATTACATTCTTGCAAAGAAGCTAGTAAAATGTAGGCTGGACAGTGCTACTGTTAGGTGGATTTGTAATTGGTTACCAACCGAACACAAAGGATGCTCACCAATGGCTGCTTTTCATTGTGGAGATAAGTGACTAATGAGGTTCTGTCCTGGGCCCAGTGCTATTCAACATCTTCATCAATGACTTGGATGATGGAATAGAGGGCACAGTGATCAAATTTGCAGATGACACCAAATTGGGAAGGGTTGCTAATACGCCAGAGGACAGGATCAAAATTCAAAATGACCTTAAGAGATTGGAGAGCTGGGCCAAAGCTAGCAAAATGAATTTCAACAGAGAGAAATGTAAGGTCCTACACTTAGGCAGAAAAAAAATGGAATGCACAAATATAGGATGGGGGACACATGGCTGGACAGCAGTACATGTGAAAGGGATATAGGAGTCTTGGTAGATCACAAGCTGAACATGAGTCAGCAGTGTGATGTGGCAGCCAAGAAAGCCAGCGCGATTCTTGGTTGCATCAATAGGAGTAATTTGGAGTATGGTGTCTAGATCAAGGGAGGTAATGGTACCACTCTGTTCTGCTTTGGTTAGACCTCATCTGGTATACTGTGTCCAGTTCTGGGCACCTCAATTCAAGAAGGATATCGACAAGCTAGAGTGTGTCCAGAGGAAGGTGACCAAAATGGTGAAGGGTCTGGAAGCCATGCCCTATGAGGAGTGGGTTAGGGAGCTGGGTATGTTTAGTCTGCAGAAGACAAAGTTAAGAGGGGACATGATAGCCATGTTTAAATATTTGAAGGGATGTCATGTTGGGGAGGGAGCGGGCTTGTTTTCCACTGCTTCAGAGACTAGGACAAGGAGCAATGGATTCAAGCTGCAGGAAAGGAGATTCCATCTGAACCTCAGGAAGAACTTCCTGATGGTCAGAGATGTCTGGCAGTGGAATATGCTGCCTCAGAGTATGGTGGAGTCTCCTTTGGAGGCTTTTAAACAGAGACTGGATGTCCATCTGTTGGGAATGCTTTGATGTGTGTTCCTGCATGGCAGGGAGTTGGACTGAATCGCCCCTGTGGTCTCTTCCAACTCTGATTCTATCTAGCATAAACAGTACCTAGGGCAAGCATTGAAGTTGCACCCCTACCTTTTTACCCTTATCCCCACCCCCACCTCTACATGCACAGCTTTTTTGTGCCCCCTGGCATTGGTGCCTGGGGCACATGTCCTACTTGCCCCACCCTAGATACACTTCTGAGAGGTCTCATCTGGTTCTGGTATTAGGTATGTGCAGATTCTGGGATGTAGACATCTGTACTGGAATATTTTTCTCGGTGCTTTGTGCATTTATTTTCTGTTGTAGAGAGGTATGTGGGATACTGAAACTTGTCTAGTTGGCAAGGCAGGACAGAAAAATTGCAGGGGAAGAGAGAAGTTAACAGATACAACTGGGGGAAAAAAGACAACTAGGAGAGGCCCTTTTCTCAATCCCAGTCCCATCACAGGCATGGTCGATGGAGATATGAGCATTCTTGGTGGCTGTCCCTAGACTTTGGAACTCCTTTCCCAGGAAGGCCAGAATGGCCTCCTCCTTGCTGTCCCCTCCAGCAGGCAGGCATTTTTATTCCAACAGGCTTTTAAAATGGAAAGTTATAAACAATGGGCTGAGGATGCTGTACTGTTTTAAATCTGACCTGTTTTTATTGTTTTCATCCTTGATTTGTATTTTTCCTTTTGTAGAGTAGTTTTAAATAATTTAAATATTATCAATAGTTCAATTGCATTCATGTTTTAATGGTTTTAATCGTACTGGTTTTTAAATGACAGGCCACCTTGAGTTCTAATTTGTCTCCCAAGGCAAGATGTTGTTGTTGTTCTTGTTCTTGTTATTCTTGTTATTTGCTGTATAGATTGAACAATATAAACATAACCTGTTGTGATGCAGTAGTTTTAAAATATTCATATTGCAGCCTTAGAATATTCATATATTTCTATCAATACATATAACTTGCAACACAAGTAGTTTTTCTTGAGATAAAAAGGAAAAGAGATTAGAGTAAGAGACAGGATTTGATCCAGACTTATAGTAAAACAAAAGTTGAGCGGGGGGGACAGATTCAGTCTGTTTTGCAAACAAATTGAACTTGCATAAGTTTATTTTATGATTATTATATTTTCTTTCTATCCTGCCTTTCTCTCAATATGGGATGCAAGGTGACTTACAACACAGGAAAAACAAAGTATGGCTAAAATTAATCAAAATAGCAAAAAAAGTACAAATAGCAAAAAAGTACATAAACTGCCATATTATTTTATTTTCTAATGTGCTTATATTTTAATATGCATGAAATACATATTAAAATGAATTAAATGCAGCCTAAAATCATTTAAAAATAACAGACAAAGAAAAGAAATATAGCACACAGACCACATTTGGAGGAAAAAAAAACTTTGTACAGCAAACAGCTATGGTCAAAAGCCTATTTAAACAACAGGGTCTTTACCTGCTAGCTGAAGAAGAGCAGAGAAGATGTGAGGCAGTTCAAGTCCCCACTGAGCCATAATCTTAACTCACTGGATGACTTTAGGCAAGTGACTCTTTCTTAGCCTGAGGTACTTCACAGTGTTGTTGAGAGGATAAATTAGGCAAGAGGACAGGTATCTATACTACCTTGAATTCATCAGAGGAAAGGCTAAATACAAATGCAATAAGAAAACTGATACCACCAGGGCCAATCCTAAGTCTCAAGGACACAGTTAATTTGACCTGGCAATCATATTTTTTATTCAGAACAGTCAATAAATTTTGCTAATGAATGTTCATTCTGTTTGGCAAAAAAAAAGGATGGGGCAACTTGTCTTCACTTAGTTTATAGCTATAGTAAGGTGAACTCATTAGGAAATAGTATTATTTGATGCTGGGGTAATTTAAGAATATGATTACAGCCATACCAGATAAGACCAGAGAGGCCCCGTTGCCTTTCATTTGTTGTGAGAGCCAGTGTGGTATAGTGGCTTGATCACTGGACTATGACCCTGCAGAATGGGGTTCAATTCCCTGCTCAGCCTCGGAAACCCAATGGGTGACCCTGAGTGCATCACACACTCTTAGCCCTCAGATAACACCTTAGAATCCCCATACATCAGAAATAACTTGAAGGCACACAACAACAAGAACAATACCCATTCTGTAGTTTTTTCCAGATAGGTATGGAAATTTTTCAGCATTCACCACCAAAAATGAGAAGATCAAAGGTGACTTTTGTATTTAGCTGCATAAAATTGACAATATTTGCATATAATTTGAATAATAATTGCAAATACTAAGCTGTAGATGGAAAACTGACAAACTGTTTTGTGATATTCTTAACACTGAATTGTAAGCCTAACCTTTGCAGGAGGAAATAACATATTACCATAATGAAATAGACCAAGAAGTACCGAGAAAGTGAAAACATAAATACGAGCTACTTTAAATCTGTGTTGCATAGATTGCCTAAATATGTATTTATTTTCATGCTCAGGTATGAGGACTGCACTGCTAGCAAAAACCACCGACACAGTGATGGTTGGAAACACTATGGCTGCAACTTTATTTTGGCTATAGCTACCACAGTGTTGGCATGTGCATGGCTCTGGATCCAGGACAACAGTTACCAGTGCCACTTGGCATGAGGGTCCCCTTAAGGAGCTCCAGGGGTGCGGTGGGGGGAAATGGGCATGCAAAAGCACTGGAGGTAACAGGGTGGATTCCACATGTGTCATCCCAGTAGTTCTGGCAGCAGGTAAGACGGTCGGATTAATTGGTCAACAGAAGGGTTGGCTAATGGTTGAATCCTGGCCTACGTGCACTCCAACTCTGTGTCAACCGTAGTGAAAATAAAGTTGTGACAGATAACAAATTTCTCACAGTATACATCAAAGCATTGAAAACAAACAGCCATAAGCAAAGTGGCGGGGGGGGGCAGGACAATGCTGCAGAAGAAGTGAGTGATCGCCGAGCAGGCAATAGCCTAAGTACTGCTTTACTTGACTTGAGTGAAGCCTGCATCAGGCTCCTCTGGCTGGGTAACAGCAGCCAGTTAATTCAAACTTCATTGGCTGCCCCCCAAATCTCTTCCCAAAGCTGCGTGAGACTGTCCAGCCTCCTGGGAGCAGAAACCCCAGTGGCCCACCATGAAGGTGAGGAACCAATACATGTACTGCTGACCTGAGCCGCAAAATCACTGTGCTGTAAGTTGGACTTTATTTGCTTACAGGATTTATTAGCCACTCTTCAGCCTAAGCTCTCAGAGAAGTTTATAGAGAAGTTTTAAAAAAACAAAACAGAATAACATACAATAAAAATAACTACAAATCAGAAGTCACAGAAGAGCAAAATTAAATTATAAGCATATAACAAAATAGACTGGCAGCAGCACAATCCCATACATGTTGATTCAAATGTAATCCTCATTAATTTCAGTGTAGTTTACGCATAGGAGTGCAGCCCAAACCTGAAATATTCTGCCCTGTGATGGGGGGAAAAAAAAATCAATAACGAAGATACTTTTTATATGATTCCCCCCCCCAATCTGCTTTATGTTAATGCTTAACTCAGAACAATTGCAAGCATATTTTAGATCCAGGGATGAAGAGAACATGAGGCTAAACAGTGGCAGGGAAAGGGGATTTACACTTTCTTGTAAACCATCTGTCCCTTTTGGCCATTGCTTAAAATAGGCTAGGAAGGTCCTGGTCAACTGCAGTCTTTAATTGTTGCTGTTGTTCATACAACTGAGAAATATTCCTACAAGTATTATATTCTTTTTTATGATGGAGTAAAACTGGCACATCAGAATGAGCAAGATCCCATTAGGTGGTATACGATCTCACAGGAGCACAGTGTGAGAGAGTATGCTTTACTTCAACAATTTTTGAGGAACTGCTGGAGCAGGCTTTTCTCCACTTTAAAAGTAACCGGAAACTGGCTGTGGGCAACAGCTGACGGTCTCTAATCTCCCCCTATGAGGAACTATTCTAACTGTGAGATTAATTAACTTGCTTAGAGGGAGCACTACATTATTTCCTCTATTGCATCTCATTGTTCTTACTTTTGTTGCAATCTCAGAAATGGTGTCAAGTACAGCTGAATTATTGATTCACCAGTGAATTCACTATATACATAAGCTGCGATGCACAGAATTTTGAAAACAGTCCTATATACCCAATACTCAATATTAATTTGACTCTCTGCTCCACATCCCCATAGCCAACACTTTTTAAAATTAAAGGGACTTGGAGATACAGGTTGAGATTTGACATGGGAGTGTCTTCTTTTCAAAGGAAAACTTAAAAAAAAAACCCCAAAACAATTCAATATGTATTCCTGTGTCAGACCTTTGGTCCATTGAATATTTTGGATTACATGTCCATAAGTTTTACCCATAATGGTACTCATATATTTTATATGGACTTCACTGTCATATAAACATGCAGTTGTGTCTATTTTTCATAATAAGATAGAATAAGGTTTTAAAAATATTGGTTATTTCTAAAGTTACAAATCATGCCTGGACTTAGCAAGCAAAAATAGTTTCATCTAGCCTGCAAGAATGTACACATTCCTCTGAACATATGCTAAATTACCCATAGAACAAAGAAGTACAGATAGCATCGGACTTGGGTTCCCTACAAGTCTCTTTCTGAAACATACATAGTGTTCCCAGTTCCCTGACAAGCCCAACATAGTTCAGCAAAGATCTGTTTTCAAAACTAAGGCTCTAAGAGCCACAAGGCAATTTTTCCCTCTTTCCTAAATAAATACAGTTCTTTTTCTAGTCCTTCAGTAGCTCTGCTTCACAACCCAATCTTTGTGTTCTTTGATCTGTCTCTACAATTCATGTAAAATGTGTGTGTCCTTTTCTTTCTGCTGTGTAAAGGGGAAATGGTGAGAAGCCACTTGGAAGCAGTGCTGAAGAATGGAGAAGGATTGCAGAGGTAGATACATAAAAGAGGGAAAAATAGATGTTAAAAATGTGTCTTCTACTTTCCCCCACCCACTCACTCAATAAATTCACAAAGCTAATTTCCTGCCATCCTTTAAAAATTTTTTTCTTGCATTTGGAATGAAGTGTCAGGAGGGTGTTGTCTTGAAGATACTTGGAAGGAATATTGTTTCAGCAAGGCTCACAGGGGTCATTTCCACACCATACTGTTATTGTTACCCTGTTCTCTGGGGGTCCTGGGGGGCGCCCAAATAACCAAATAAAAACACAAGATGGGGAAATTAACTTGAGCACTCTCTTAAGCTAGTGAGAGGCAGGGTAATTTACCAGGGATCTTGTAACTCAATGTCTATGGGGTCAGGTCAGAAGAGTTGTCAGACAGGTTTTAAAACAGTAAAATGATATCTTTTGTAAAAGACAAACTACAAATAAGACAATGCAAGCACGCAGCTAACTAGTAATTGGAAATGAGAGTTTTCGGGGACAATGGGTGATACGACACCTTTTCTCATAGTCCTGAAGAAGCGGGAAGAAACTCAGCGTAGAGGCTGAGGGGAGCTCTCTGGACAAAACGACAGCAAGGCTGGATGGAACTCAGGAGCAATCCAAGGTGGGCTTGGAATCGGGGAGTTTTTATAGGGTGGATTGTGCCTACAGGCCATGCCATACTCGGTGAGAACAATGCGAGTTTGGAGCGGGACAAAGCGTTGGGAAAGGTCAAGTTTTACATGATCGACTTAGCGCAGGTTTGACAATAGCGTAGCCAGTATGCAAATAGCTTGGCACTGTAAGGGCGTCAGCTCAAGGCCGAACGTCTTTGTGTAGAGTTGCGCTTAAGCAATGGGTGTCTGAAAGAGAGGTCCCTGAAGCAACGGAGTGGTGTTAATCTGCCTGCCTAAGTGGGAGTTGGAATGCCCAGCACTTACCGGCCGCACCTGTGTGCGTGCCTGTCCGGTGGCCTTGCAAACACGTGGAGTGGGGTAGTAGAGAAAGGTCAAAGGAAGGCCAAATGATTTTGATATCAAAAAGAGATATCTAGTGCCATCACTGGGTAGGCCTGAACCATAGTAACATTATAGTGCTATTATTCAACATCCTGTGGAATTCTGGGGTTTGTAGTTTACTGATAAAGTTGGATAATGCTGGAACAGGAGAGCAAGAGGAAATAGTTTTGCAGATGAAGAGTCCTTTTCCCACCCCACATTTAATGATTGGTCCATTTTCATTTTTTAAAAAAAATTAAACTATATTTGCATACAGTAATGTTCTAACGTCATGACACATGGACATATAAATGCATGACATTGTAAAACCCACACTACACTCACTACTGAATCAGCTATGGAAGGAAGTGCTATCAGGAAACTGCCCTCCCACAGCTAACTGGATTGTTGTAGAAATAGGGGTCATTAACTGGTCATTTACAGCATGAAAAAAGGGCATATTTCAAATAGATTGCAATGCAATAACTCAGTGGTTCTCAACCTTCCTAATGCCGCGACCCTTTAATGCAGTTCCTCATGTTGTGGTGACCCCCAACCATAAAATTATTTTCTTTGCTACTTTATAACTGTAATTTTGCTACTGTTATGAATCGTAATGTAAATATCTGATATGCAGGATGTATTTTCATTGTTACAAATTGAACATAATTAAAGCATAGTGATTAATCACAAAAACAATATGTAATTATATATTGTGAAATATTTATTTCTAATTACATCTCGGGGGACTACACAAGCTTCTTGTGTGTGCTTTCAAGTTGTTCCTGACTTATGTTGACCCTAAGGCGGGCCTACCATTGGGTAGGAGGGTAGGTGGGTGGGCAAATGAGAAGAGGGTAAGTAACTGCAATGTAAAATTCAAGCAAGAAGTTTCCAAAAGTAGGCTGGAAAGAGAGAGAGAAGACTACCCATCTCCTAGGAAAAGGGGGTCTCCCCCTTGTTCTGGAATAAACTCCTCTTACAGGCCCGGCCAGGAATCCCTCAGGTAGCATGACGAGCTCCCCACCTCCGCCAAAGGGGCTGAGACCCCTGCCGGGCTGCCGCCCAGCCCGTCCACTGAACCCTGCGGAGCGCTGGGCTGCCTAGAAGCTGCTCCAACCTGCAGCTCTCTTTCCCGGCAGATAGACGCTCCCGCCCCCCGCCCTGCGCAAGGCCTCTGTCAAAACACCTCCCCCCTCCTGCAACCCGCCAACCCTGCCCCCCTCCTCACCCAATGCCCGTGTGAACGGCACCCGATCGGGACGTTTTTGCAGCTCTCCGCCCCCCCTTCTGAGTCAGTGACACCGGTGACAAAATGGCAGCCCTGGAATCTGGCAGTCATGCTTGGCGCGCACGCAGGGGCGGGGGCAAGGGAGGGGGCCCGGGGGCTCAGAGCCCTCCCGACACCGCTGCCCCCCCATGCTCCCATGATAGCAAACCCAGCACGAGGGCAGGTGGCGTGTCTCCTTCTGACTCTCTGCTGCTCTCCCACAGCACAGGCGGGAAAGGCAACAAAGGCCACCCGCGGCGAACAGTGCTGAGGGCACCGAGAGCCCAGAGGGAGGGAGGGAGGGAGGGAGGGAGGGAGGGAGCATGGCAAGAGGTGGTGCCGACCAGGCTCTCCCCTCTTCGCGCAAAGCCCAATCCCTCCTCCCGTTGCGAGGTGCCCAGAGCTTCCCTGCTCGCCCACAGCCCCGTTCCTGCTGCAGGGCCTCACTCCAGGCGTGGGCTCGGCCACCCTTCTTTCCTACCCAGTGCTTGCTCGCTCGCCTTGGCAGCTCCACAGGGGGAGGAAAAGATGGTGCCGTGTCCTACTTCAGAGCCCGTCTGTCTACCTGCCTGCCCACCCGCCAGGCAGTGGCTGGTGTAGGACGACCAGAGGCATTGCCTGATTGGAGCTGCTGAGAGAGAAGGTCTCACCAGAAAAGAAGTGCATGATGTCGAGGGGAGGGGTTGGCGAAACTCACAAATAATCAAATCCGTGAAAGTTAAACCTGTGAATGTGGAAGGTCTACTATAGTTTATTACCCTGCTATGTACAGAAAAGAAAGCAAATTATTCTACAGTTTAAGCAAATATTTTTGTAACCAAAAGTTAAATTATAATGTCAAATTTCTATATACAGCTTACTTATTACAAAATTTAAGACCTGTTGTAGACAGATTTGTCACAACTATGCCAGCATAATATTATCACATGTTAGTTTTAATGCCAGCTTAATGCCACTGCAGTTCTCTGCTCTCCTAACAGCAGAATAGAAAGCAAAACAATACTATGTTACAAGAAGTAACATAGTAACTCTGAAACCTACTCTGAAACTCCCACAGCGGCCCCTGGGAATAATGTTGTCATACAACATTCACAAGTATGGGACTCTCTATATTACACAGGCGTAAAAGATGTTGTTCTAGTACCTTCCAACTATCCTGATCTGGATACAGTCCTGATTAATCTTCAGACCTCCCACAGAAGAAATTGCAAACTGAGTTCAAAGTGCAAAAATATTTTTTCTTTCAATTAACTCGACTGGGGAAGGGGGTGGAGGAAAGAATAAGATGATGGAATCTTGCCCTTCCCAGGCAAAAGCAAACTGCTGCAGCCATTTCTACCTTATATGCTCTTTGTCATTAATAAATTTTGCCATCTTGATCACACTCTGATGTTGTCTGGCCACAGATGTCATGATTTTCATTTTGAAATGTTGGAGGATGTTTTATTTATTTATTTATTTGATCCAGACTGTGGTGTGACGTATAAGATGACAGATTCTGATAGGGTTACATAAGTATTAGACAAGAACTAATGAGGAAAAAATAACAAAATAAAAAATAGCCCTAGACAAGAAAATTACAATTTTATTATAAGCTGCTAATCAAAAACAAAAGGGGGGGAAGAAGGGGGGATTACCTTAGTATTTAAATTGGAGAAAAGTTCTTTAAGATACTCAAATAAGAAGGCATACACCTACATTTTTTCAAAAATGAAGTGCCTTTAGTTTTTTACTTACTATATTTAATTAGACTAGCAAGAAATTAAGCTTTCACAAACTTTCATGAACTAAATAGACACAAATGAATTCAAGAAAATTTAGGTACCTTCTCCCGAACTTTGTACATCAGTGGCAATCTGTTGTCAATTTGCTGAGAAGCTTCTGGATTTAGTATCTGTTTTTGCATAGAGGCTGTAAGAGATTCAGGGTGTATTTGGAAGTTCCCATGTTGTGCAAACTAAAGAAAATAAAACATTAAGAAAAACACAGACAAAAAGAAAACATAGTTCAAAATGTAAAATGTCAAAGTAGGACTTTTTTATTATTTGTATTACAGCAACACCTAGAGGCTTCATTAAGAAGCAGGCTTTACTGTATTTTCACTCGACAGACAGGAAAAAAGCAATGGAGAAGAGAAAACAATTCATACTTCCAGAATTTATGTAGTATGCAGATAATATAATTAGATGGACAAAGGGAGAAGAACTCATAAAAATGTCATGACAAAAATCAAATATGTTCAAGGTATAGGCTGGCCTTTATTGAAACAGTCCAGCTGAAGTTAGTGAGGAAGCAGTCTTAACAAAGAACAAGTTCTTTCTGAAAGTTAGAGCATCAACTGTGCTATGCATTTATAGTCACAGGCTGTTCTCATCTTCAGGATGAATCAGAGAATCTTAAAACCTAGAAAGAATTATAGCTCTCAGGATCACAAGCATGGCTCCTTGCTGGGGATTCTGAGAGTGGTATGCTAAAAAGTAACATTCCCAAATTCTGGAATATCTGCACTAAAGCTCACTGCCTTTTCTTGTGTCACTGCAGTTTAGGGTATCAGAACACGATAGGACACTTCTGTTTATTATATTCCTGCCAGTAGAAACAATGGTAATGAAGCATTCTTTTAGCAAATAGAAACAAAGGAACAGTGAATTAAATAGGGAGTAGGGAATAGGAAAAAATAATTAGAGCAGTAAAGTGGTACAAGGGATGTGATGGAGGAAAAAAATGCGGGAAATGTATCAGAAAAAAGTATTATTTTGTATGAGAAATGTCAGTATGTTGTTAATAACGCAAATGAAAGGTTAATATCATTAAATCAATAGGTGAGGTTTGGATTATATTCTGAATAGATTGGCTGATTCATATTTATATCTCTATGGTGTTTCTGATTTACGCTAACAAACTCTTCCAATTTTAAATAAAAGATTTCTTTAAAAAATTAGAGAGGGATGGCCTTTTGGACAATGTTAACATTTTGTTGTGCATTGATACTATTAGTGTAACAAATAATCTAACAAATCCATGTTAGGCATCAAATATTATGATTTATATACCATGTTTATATTACATATATCATATTTGTAGTATGTTCTATATCACCTAATCCAGACTATTTGACATGATATTTTCATCCTGTACTTCCTCCAAGGAACTCAGGGTAGCATACCTATTTCTTTCTCCCTTTCATTCTCTCAAGAACTCTGTGAGGTACGTCAGGTTAAAAGAGAGACTGGGCCAAGGTCATCTACTTAACTTTGTGGATTTGGACATTCAAATTTAGGTCACTCAATTTCAGATCCTGAATACTAACTACTACATCACACAGGCTAACAGAAGGGATGAAGGGATGGTTTTTCTTATCTCTTTCATATTTACGGGTGCAATCACTTAATCTGCAATATTTACTGAAATTAGGGGCTGATAATTACAAGTGAAAGTGATCACTCCAATCCCCTTTTCTTAGTTTGGAAGGAGGATAATAGTTCTTAGACTATTTTGGTATGACAGGACCAATACAGTGTACCTGGCATAGCCTAACGGAACAACCCTTTCTGAAACAATACCACTGCTTTAAGGTAAAAATAAATCTTGTCTGGTTGTTGTTGCAACTTGTTCCTTATTTAATCAAATGGTTGCCACAGTACTGTAAAACTACTAGTGTTACAAAACTAAGGGACAGGCGGCAAGCCTAGATTTGGCACTATTCACATCTCCCTCACAGGTTCTTCTTTCAGTTTAGCTTCCTTGTCTTCCACATATGCCAGGAACTGACCCAGGTACTAAAATAACTACCCAGAAGTTCCCTCTGAAAGTCCCACCTTACCCAGATACCATCCTGTGCCGTGCTGGGGTTGGCCTGCCTCCCTTTGGGCATAGTTTCCCACCTAAATCACCACTCTGGTTCTGCCTACAGTTTTTGTCACATGGAGCTCAATTCTATAAGTGAGCTGGAGGAAAAGGCAAGCTTCTCTGTCCACAGGCCTCCTCATGAGGCTGAGGAGGCCCTGGTTGCCATGGTCACCACTACCTCATTTTCCTCTATCTTCTGGAGAACATTCCAGAACCTTTGGTCAGTCCCTCTCACTGGACGGTGGGCAGTGTCTGATCATATTAATCCTTTCCATTGGGAGGGGCTATCTGTCTCATGTTCATATCTGTTTCATACTGATTCATCATGGACTAAAGCTGACTTTGAACTGCTTAAGATCTATTTTTCTCTTTAAACAAATGAAGTGATGCCCCATTCTTAGGTTGTTGTAGTTGTTATTGTTGTTGTTATTATTACATTCTGTTCTCTTCCTTGTTCCCATCACACATGTCCTACTTAGGAATGGGGGCTTAATTTCAGGAGGAAGCACTTGTAATTCTGGGGAAAAGGACAGCCCCATCCCTTCATTCCAAGGCAAAATGCACATCCTGCCTTAGACTGAGAACGATGTACTATTCTGGCTAGGTTTAGATGAGTTCTCAATGTATTTCTCTGACAAACTACCCTGGGTTTTACACCCTCGTTTACCAGACTGGCTCATCTGCAGATCTGTTGGTCTACTGGTTCTCCACTGCTGGATTAGCCAGGCCTCTGCCCTTCTGATCTTGCCTAGTTTAGGATGATTAAGGTGCAGTGCTTCCTCTTGACATTTGGCAGCCTCCCATATCCCTCAGGTGAGTTGAGTCAAGCTTTCCTAGCTGAGTACCAGAGATTCAGAGACATCACATGAATCCCCTCAGGACTTTCCCCTCAGGAAAGTTGTGTTTTCTCAACGAATATGCTAGGTGCTGCTTGTTTTACAGCTTCTTGCCCTACTCAACAAGGAACAGCGACATCCATAGCCAACCACCTTCTATTGCAGTACCTCAACTATTCCTGCCTAGAAATCAGGACGTTGTTGGGTTGTGCTGGATCCAATGGCAGTGACATAATGCAAGCACCAAAAGCAGCAGCATTGTGGCAGGGAAGGTTCTCAGAGGATGCTCAGCATGAAGAAACTGCTCAGGCAGCAAATGTGGTGAGCTAGAGTGTGACACTTGTTTTCTTTAGCCATCTTGTGCTCAATTTTAGTAGGAATCAAGGCCTGTCCTGATTTCTTCAGTGGGCCCTAAAGCAAGGTGCTGAAGAGATTCAAGGGGAAAAATTTTAGTAACAGAGAAGTGATAGTCCGAGATATACCCTTAGTGAGTGCATAGGATTGGTATGGGACACCACACTCCTGCAGAGAAGTCTTACTGTAAAAAAAAATAGCTTGTCTGCTGTTCTAGAGTATCAAATAAAGTGTCAGAGCTATCTCACTGAGTACCCAAAACGAGCAAGCTTTATTCCTCTTCAGAAAGAACACAGATCTCCCATCCCTGGATGCTCATAATGTTGCTTAAGGTTGTCCATTTTCTTAATTTTGTACAGTAGTCCCCTCCCCCATATTTGAAATTACTCCGAAGACTATTTCCTTTTAAAAGCCACAATCTGCAAAGGTTCAATGCCTGCGGTACATTTGCACAAAAGGGAACTGCTGAGGTTTCTATTTCTAAGATGCTATCACACCTTGATCACAGCTGTAGGCTCCATTTCCAAACACTCTGAGGGAATCTTGGTTCTGATAGCTGAAACACTGGAGACTTCACCAAGTCAGGTTACAGGTTCCAAGGCAGGATGATAATGACCAGGTGTCCCAAGGTAGGAAATCCACCCAGGTAATCTAGTAGCGCAAAGTCTATGGTAGGCTCACAGTGGGTAGACGAAGTGTGAGAGCCAGCATGGTGTAGCGGTTTGAGCATTGGACTATGACCCTGAGTTCAATTACCTGCTCAGCCATGGAAACCCACTGAGTGACCTTGGGCACATCACACTGTCAGAAAAAACAAACAAGATGTGATAGGTTTACCTTAGGGTTGCTGTTAAGTCAGAAATGACTTGAAGGCACACAACAAGATGAAGTTTAACTTTTTTTTTTTTAATATCAGTGGCTTATTATATCTTGTATTTCTGTGCCATGGACATTCAGTACTTAACACATAATCCTGCAATAATATTTCTGAGAAATTGAAAGTCTAGAACTGATAACAGCAGTTTCAATTGCAAGCAGATGTTTTATTACCATAATCACATTGGAAGTAATAGCTATATTCTAAACATTACTGCTATGTGCCTCCAAATTGACTCAAACTTACACAGATACTCTCTTATGGTCTTCTTGGCAAGATTTATTTAGAGGAGGTTTGCCATTGCCTATCTCTTAGGCTGAGAGTTTGCGAATTGCACAGAGTTACCCATGGCTATGCAAAAATTCAGACCCTGATCTCCTGGAGCTTCAGCACTAAAACCTACTATATGATGCTGGTTGTTATTTTACACAGGCACACACATTAAAATGTTTCATGGGGTTTCTAATACAATTGTAAATGGAGGAAGAGAAACTAAAATTGATCTGAAATTCCTGTTTAGAAGTCAATGAAGCATAAGTTGAAGCATATGATGACTAAAGTTACATACATGCAGCAGCATGTGTGTGTGTGTGTGTTTAAAAGTTTACAAACTGATTGGCAGACTTGGTATCTCTATCTTTTAACTCTGGGAGACAATATTTGTAAAAAACATAAATAAAATAATTGTCTTCTTGATGACATTTCATAGGGTACACTGCAAGACAGAAAAAAAATAGAAACTTTAGCCTAATACTATACACACTTCTGGAAGCATGCTTCTTTGAATTCACTGGAATGTAAAAAGCCTTAACACCATCTGCACTAGTCTGGATCATGCTCAAAGTCTTCATATTTCCTGTTTATCTAATTTTCTTCAACCGCCAGTTTCCTTCTTTGAGATTCCCTATCAGCTTCATATTTCTTGTTCTCATTTTCTTCAGCCCTCACTTCTATTCTCTAAGCCTAAAATCTCCTTTCTCTTCCATTCCAATTCCAATATTTTAATTCTACTTTGTTATCTCAGAATTAATTGGATCAGTGGTTGAGGATTCTTGGGTTTTACTTGCCTCACTGGGGTCTGCAATTTAACCCTCAATCAACACTACTTTTTAACTACTACACAGTTTTCCCTTCCTAGCTCATGTTCAGTATCTTGAGCCTCCTGATCAGTTGCCTCTTTCTCTAAAGCCCAAATCTTTGCCATTTTTTTTCACACATTCTTCTTCAAACTCACTGCTGTATTTTCTACCTTCTGGTTTACACTTTACTGCTTTGTATTATACACGTCGCTCATTTTTGGTTCATATCCCACTGTGCTGCCACCAAATGTGGGGATTTGCCACTTAGTCCACCACTTTTCCACCACTTGTGAGGATATACGTAAACATCTGCTGCCATTAAATGTGAAGACTTTTCACAAATCTGTTACCACCAAGAGTAAGAGCTTTCCTTTGTCTCTGCCACCAATGTAAGAACCTTGTCCTGCCCTACTGCTGTGGCTGCCAACTGTAGGGATCTCCTAGATACTGTCAAGGTCAGATATTATCCAACTTGTACCCCCACTGGACATCACTCCTCTTTATTCACGGCCACCTTAGATGCTTTTTCTGAATCCAAGCTTTTTCATATACAGGTTGAGTATCTCTTATTCAAAAATCTGAAATCTGAGATGCTCCAATATTTGAAAAGTGGAACCCAGTCTTCTTCTTGTAGGGAACATGAAGGAATTAAGGAGGCTCACTTGGGACCAGGCACATGTGCTGTTTGTAAACTCTTAGTCAGCTTGGATCCTCACCCCCCTCAGTTCACTTTGGACCACATGTGTGCCCACTGCTTGCACACTGTGCATGCTGCTTGCTTGCAAAGCTGGCTAAGAGGGGGAAAGGCATCAAGCCAACTGAGAGACTTTGTAAGCAGTGCATAACAAGATGAGAGGGAACATAAGGTGCCAGGTTGACTGAGAAAATACAGACACCGGCAGAAGGAATACCTATGCTGCACAATTGTAGCAGGTTGATACCACTGCAATTGCCACGATGCTATCCTATAGAACCCTGAAATTTGTAGCTTGCTGAGTTCTTTAGAAGACACCCGAAGAGGCATTGAGGATTACCTCAATTTAATTCTGTAAAGGCATTCAGGATTACCTTGGTAACTGTGTTGAGCAGTTCACTGAACTACAAATCCTGAAACTTCCATTTAAACATAGAAGTTAAACCAGTTTCAAAACTGCTATAATTACGAAGTGTGGATACACCCATCCACTGGGAAGACGAACACAGAGAAAAACAGCTTGCAGGGTGAAACGGGAAAGACTGAAAGGAGAACTTTCACACTACAGTTAGACATAGTTTTATGATTCCACTTTAACTGCCTACAGAATCCTGGCGTTTGTAGTTTTGTGGGCACTAGACCTCTCCTACGGCCGAGATTTCCAAGTACCCCTCCCTAAACTGCAAATCCGGGTGCTTCATGGAATTTTGCTGGAATCATAGCGCTATAATTGTGTAGCGTGAAAAGACTCTGGAGGCAGAGACCAGACATAAAGCGAACGGCGGTAAGGGAGAAGGCCAGGATATTTCTTCTTTTGCGGCTTCGAGGAAAAGGGGACTACACAGGCCATTTCCGCAGTAGACTGTTATAGCGCTATGATTCCACTTTCAACATCCTATGGAATCCTGGGGTTTTCAGTTTCGGGAGGGGCTGGCCGGCCCCTCCCGAAACTGCAAACCCCAGGATTCCATAGGATGTTGAAAGTGGAATCATAGCGCTATAACAGTCCAGTGCGGAAATGGCCACACACACACACACACACACACACAAAATGAAAACAGAGGAGAAACAACACAAATAGAGGTAGGGACAGGAAAAGGAAGCAGGTCCACTCGTTATTTCCTATTTGCGCGACCAGCGCTGTCTCCCCTCCGCCAGTTTACACCTTTTGAGGGAAGGACGCTTCTCCAATAACATTCTCCCCCCACCCCCGCGCTTCTTTCTAAGCACGCAAGCGCTTTCCAGGAGATCTCGCGAGAATCCCTCCACGTCGCGAAGATCCGGCAAAACCCAGCGAGGGCAGGAGGGGGCGTGGCTTGGGCCTGCGGGGTGGTTTTCCAGCTCTTTCCGGTTGTTTCTAGGATGCAAGGAGCCTCCTGAGTCTGCGGAGGACGGTCGACTTCCGGCCGCTGAGGCCAGAGCCGAGCTCATGGGGGACCCCCGGGAAACAGGGACCGAGGCGGGCTCCGCAGGGAGAAGCAACTCGGCGGCGCCGGCGCCTCAGCCGTTGCCGCTGACAGGAGAACGAGAGGAGCCCAAACAGGTACTGAGGCAGGGGTGGCGGGCAGTCGTCCTGGGCGGGTGACTATTCCCTCCTTTTCCTTAGTCTCCGCCGGTGGTCCCTTCACACGTTGCCGAGCCTCGCTTGCTGTCTCGCGTTACAGTCCTCAGCTGAGGGGATCCGGTGACATACGAACGAGGGAGGCATTTGGATACACCTCGTTTTCCACGCTCTGGCAGTATCTGGAGATGGGGATAACACGTAGAATTGACAGTGTGACAACTAGGGGGGACTCCTGTACCTTTAACGGTGATGGCAGATTTCAGCAGGTGTTACTTGTTACCTGACTGCGTGGGAAGCGACACCTGCTAATATTCCTCCTTTTACGCCACCGTTAAAGGTGCAGGAGCCCCCTTCAGTGTTCAGTCTAGCAACCTTAGTAGTATGTACGTATAGAAAAATGTATAGAAATACATGCTGTTTCTAAGTTGTCCACCGCCTCGATCCATATGGAGAGGCGGGATACAAATAAATCATAGAATCATAGAAATGTAGAGTTGGAAGAGACCCCAGGGGCCATCCAGTCCAACCCCCTGCCATGCAGGAACACCCTCAGATCAATCCCGACAGATGGCCATCAAGCCTCTGCTTAAAAACCTCCAAGGAAGGAGACTCCACTACACTCGGAGGCAGCAGATTCCACTGCCGGACAGCCCTGACTGTCAGGAAGTTCTTCCTGCGGTTCAGGTGAAATCTCCTTTCCTGCAGCTTGAATCCATTGCTCCTTGTCCTGGTCTCTGGAGCAGCAGAAAACAAGTCCTCTCCTTCCTCTACGTGGCATCCCTTCAAATATTTAAACATGGCTATCATGTCCCCTCTTAACCTCCTCTTCTGCAGACTTAACATACCCAGCTCGCTAAGTCTATCCTCATAGGGCATGGCTTCCAGGCCTCTCATCATTTTGGTCGCCCTCCTCTGGACTTGCTCCAGCTTGTCAATATCCTTCTTGAATTGGGGTGCCCAGAACTGGACACAGTATTCAAGATGGGGTCTAACCAAAGCAGAGTAGAGTGGTACCAGTACCTCCCTCGATCTAGACACCATACTCCTATTGATGCAGCAGAGAATTGCATTGACTTTCTTGGCTGTCGCATCACACTGCTGACTCATGTTCAGCTTGTGGTCTATGAAGACTCCTAGATCCCTTTCACACGTACTGCTATCCAGCCACGTGTCCCCCATCCTACATTTGTGGATTCCATTATTTCTACCTAAGTGTAGGACCTTACATTTCTCTCTGTTGAATTTCATTTTGTTCGCCCTGTCCCAGCTCTCCAATCTATCCAATAAATAAATAAAAATAAAATAAATAAATATGTGAATCGAAATCTGGGGACAACTTAAGTCTGTGAAGTGGTCATTTTTCACTCAGGTACAACCATCTTACTCACTCTTAAATGTTTTCCTTTTTTTCTATTTAAGTGTATTTGAATATACTACATCAACTTACACCACAAATGTAAGTTTAAATGGTTTCCAATATCACTTGTTTTGTCTGGGAAGGCATTCGCCTGCTACTAGGGTTAGGAGACTGAAAACAGGAGAGGTCTCGTGTACCGTTAATATGTGTGCAGCAGAGGGAGTTTTAGCCATCATGCAACTTGGTAGAAGTTTTTAAATTGTCGCAGAATACCTTGCTTTTATAGCCATGCTGCTTTGTTGCAAGAAACTTTGTCAATATAAAAGGCATCTTAGACATTTCTGAAACAGCTTTAGATATTTCTCTTTTTTTAAAATAATTTTTATTGATTATACAAAAAAGAAAAAAAGAAAAAACAAAAAAATAAAACACCATGTGATACACATAATAGTGAAACAAAAAATTTTTAACCAAAGCAAACTTACATTATTATTTCTCTCTAATATCATTACAATCATAAACTTATTAGCTTTAGATATTTCTTGGTAGTTGTTTTCTGTCTCCCTGCTGGTAATAAAAGTATTCTTGGATCCTCAGAAGTAATATTGAGGTCATACCAAAAGATCTTCCATCATCATCCAAGTGACTATTGGGAGGAGTACGACCAGATGCAAGAGAGTATAGAGAAATAAAAAGAAATTTTAGCAGCATAGCTTTTTATACCAACGTCACCTGTTGAAATTTCCTCCTCTGCACAACTATTAAAGGTACAGGAGCCCTGGCTTGTTCTGTATCAGGTAGGGTTGCCAGGTAAAATACAGGAGAGGGCACTGGTTCCTTTAATTGTTCTTCAAAAGAACACATTTCACTAAGTGTGGCTTATGGTAGCCTGTATTTCACTGCCTCGGAGTGTAGTGGAGTCTCCTTCCTTGGAGGTTTTTAAGCGGAGGCTGGATGGCCATCTGTTGGGAGTGCTTTGAGGGTGTTCCTGCATGGCAGGGGGGTTGGACTGGATGGCCCCTGGGGTCTCTTCCAACTCTACATTTCTGTGATTCTATGATTCTATATCTAGCCATTCAGATGTAGAACACTTAAAAATAATCCTTCATGGCTATAGAAGTGTATTACATTCCTGCATGCTGATTAATATTAGCATTACACAGTTGTTACAGGACTACTGCCCTCTCCCACATGTTGAAGAAGTTTCCATATTTGCTTCCCATGTGCAAATAGCAAAACTTGTTTGCTTACTGAATTTCAGGGCTATCTTGGCTGATAGCAGCTGGGGAGCTGGAAAGGAGAAATGGACTTCAGTGTTTGCCAATAGATATGTGTTGAATTTCTAGGAAATGTGATGTATTTCTACATGGATGTAGCCTATGTAGCTACCATATAGTTTGTAACATCTCTAGAAGCAAATGGAGTAGATCAGTAATCATTCATTTTATTGGGACCTGGAGCCCTTTCAGACTACACGGTTATAGCACTGTGGTTGCACTTTAACTGCCATGGTCCCATTTTATGAAATCCTGGGATTTGCAGCTTAGGAGGGGTGTTTAGAATTCTTAGCCAGGGAGCTCTAGTGACTTGTAAGACTGCAAACTAAAGAATTCTGCAGAATGCATTTATGACAAAGTAAAAACATAGTGCTGTAATTCTGGAGTATGAAAGGGCCTCTGGAATACAGTATTAACCCTAGCAGGAAACATCTTCTAATTTTTAAACTATACATCCATCTTTCTCCTCTTTCTTTTCTTTTGCTTTGCATTTCTTGTCTTAATTTTCTTCTTCTCTCATCCATCTTTTTTTCAAAAACAAAACAGAACAGGAAGGTGATGGTATTCCTCTCATGTCCACTGTTGTTTCTTCCCTGTGAAATTTACGACATATTAAAAAGAACCAGTGCTATCATTATCTTTGTCCATTGTGCATATCTCATGGATAAAAAGGGAAAGCATTATTGTTTTCAAACATTGTTGGAATAGTTTAACATTGATCTGAAAACATTATTGTTATACAGTCATCCCTCCACATTCGCTAGGATTAGGGGCACAAGACCCTTGTGAAAGTGGAAAAACTATGCCCTCCCAAAACATTCAACACACAAAAAAGTATGATCATCATATTCAACCCACCATGGATTCCTTTGAGGCATCCTGGTTCCTTCACAAGGCAGAAGTGGGTGGCCGGTGGGGCTTACTGCCACCTCTACTGCTGCCCCACACCATTTTTACTAGTGACTTAGAAGCCTTGTTCGCAGTTTCTCAGTCTCACAAGGCTTGCAGTCCCTATTAAAAATGGCATAGGGAGGCAGCAGGGGTGACAGCAAATAATCCATGAATAATCAAATCTGCAAAAGTGAAACCCGCAAATGTGGAGGGCTGACCATAGTTTCATTGATTTGAAAGATAAGTTCTTATCTCTCTGTGGATTGTACCTTTTGTCCTAATTTCTTTGTTGTAATTTATCCTTAATTTACCAGGGAAACATACAGGATTTCAGAAATGCATGATGGCAGTAGGTTTCTGTTCTGTTATACAGACTGTTTGAGGGTCTATTTAGCCTTACCATATTGTGGAATTTGCCCCCACCGATTTCTCTTCGAAGGAAATGAGTTGGCCTGCTGTCATCACAGCATACTGCTTTTTGTGGCCTTTTTTGAATGAAATTGCACTAAGATAAGTAGCATATAATGATACCTGTAATGAGGAGTACTCTTTACTAATTAAATTCTCTGTTACTTTATGCAAACTAGGGTTCTGTGCTGTTTCTTGGAGGCAGTGAAGTAAAAAGCAGGACTGTAGTGAAGTATTCATCTGCTCCACCACAAGCTGCATTTGCCCGTCTTCAAGAGAAGACTGATCTGAAGCTTCCTCCTGCTAACTGGTTGCGAGAAAGTGCCAAACTGGGAGCTGCAGGGGCTACCATTCTTGGTAACAGCAAGAAAAGCAAGCCATTTTCAAGGTAAATACTGTAACCATATTTATCTTTACTGAAACTATAGTAAAGATGTCTTGGTTTGAAAGAAGACAATAGTTGAATTATGTTCTGTAGAAATATGGCAGGATATGTAATTATTTCAAGAGTCATATTGTAAATATATACGTTCTTACAACAAAATGGCTTTGTGAAAATATGAAACATCTGTGCTCAAAAGTTACTGCTTAAATTGTAGAGTTACTTTGTTAATATAGGAATATAATTTTTTTATTCCAGTATAATGTATTGACATAAAAATTGTGAATAAAATACTCTGGCTAGAAGTATAGAACAGACATTGGTAGAACATTGTAAAATTAAAGTTCTTGAAATGTTCAAGAGCAGAAAAATTCTGCTGAAATACCTAATATACAGAAATAGAACCAAAAATCTGAGAGAGTTTGTGAACAAAGATGTCATTTACAACTATTAAGAAGTGTTTTGGTTAGCATTGTGTTTATTGGGAAAATCTGTCTCATGTATTGTTTACTTAAGTGGAATTGGCAGTCATTTGTGCTGCTTGTCACATAATCCCATAGGGTCTTCAAGTCATCTACAGATATAGGGAACTACACAAATAGCCTCTTTCCCTTCCATAAGCAGAGTGGACTTATGGATCCAGCCCTTTATTTCTTAAATTGTGTTCCTGTACCAGAAATAATCTGTCATGTTGATTAGAAATATAGTTTTAACTGTATTCAAAACATAATAAAACTCATTTTAATAAGTTGTAGTACTGAATAATTATTTCAAATGATACTTTATTTGTTTTACACAGCTTTGGTATGGCGTACGATTTTATTGATTCAATTGGAAATGATGTGGACGTTGTATCAGATTCTGAGGTATGTATATTTTGCAGGGGAATAATTCAAGGTATAACATAAAATATTTATCAAGAGTATTTCAGTGGAGAGCATTGGAAAAAATCTCTTGTTGAAAGTAGTCATGATGAAATGAACCATGGTTTTTACAACTATATGTTTTATTTTTAGTCACCAGTTTCACCTAGAGGAGTGTAAAGTAAATAGGCTAAATGCAATTGTTAGTCGCAACTACAGTAGTCCTGTTTAATCAGTCGTACTTGAATACTGACATAAGTCTCATTCATGAAATGAATGTATTGTATTTGAGCTTAACAAATTTAGTCTAATTTAAAGCCCTCCTACGCTGCCTTATGGGGATGAGTTATCCCAATGGTAACTGGAGTGAAGATATTTTCAGCTGGAATTGTATCCTGGAACGACAGAGGCTGTCTTACAGCTTTGCTTTTCTCCTCATTACCTCAGAGGACAATAAACTCCATATGCATTTCTACAGATGTTCATGTATTTTACTTGATAAAATGTCTACAGCTTTAGATATTGAAGTAGAGTATAATGTATAAGAACACTGGAGTTTTATATTCTGTTAAGAAAAGATAAATGTAATATAAAACAGAAGTACAGTCTGTGGGTCATGTATGTCTCCAGGACTGATTTTAGGACCCAGCATCCTCCAGTTTTTTAAAATCAGTTTGCCCCATTTCCCCTCCAGGAGAGGCTTTTTTTCACTTTTGTGTTTGGGGGAAAAGGCCTTTCCTGGGCCTAAAGCATGGCAGAATTGCCCTTCATCTTCAGGTGGACATCAAGGAACATTCTGAGCTGATTTTTTTTTTATATAGGCTCACAGCTCTCCATAGTTGGTGCCCCTGATCTAATGCAAAACTCAGTGGATTGATTCTAAAAGTGCATGTCCACTCTTGAATGGATTCCCTGAAGCTTTTGTAAAATAAAAGCACAGGGGAACTTTTGCTAATTCTTCCCTGGTAAACCAGCAGTAACATCTTCCCGAGAAGCTCCCAGCTCTTTGATTCTTCTTTGCAGTAGTGGAGAGAAGAGCTACAAAGGAAGAGGAATACTGAGTGCTTGATTGCTCTGTTTTTGTAGATGGAATACCAGATCCAATCTGCTGTACTTTTTGTATAAAAATGATTTTGCATACTGCTTGAGAGTAGGTTTAGAGTTCATACAGTAAGAACTATTTTTAAGTGACTCGTGCGTTATCTCTGTATCATAGTAGATGAAGCCCACATTTTAGAGAGCACTTTGGACTTAGTTAGATTTTGTTAGCTTAATGGTGAGGTGAGTGTGTACAAGCATGATTAAATCCATAAAGTTATTTCTCACTGGGATAAGGAAGGCTGACAGAGAGGCAGTCTGCTTAAGTAGCAGGGTACTGGGGGAGGTAACATTTTGCTTCTTGTCCAATTCTGGCAGTCCCATGCCACTCTTAAGAGCTCCTCTTGTTCTGCACGATTCTCCAAATACAGCAGAGCCCACTGAGCCAACAGCTAATGGCAGCAGTGGCACAGGAATGACACCTGCCATCACCTCTACTGAACACTGTTTTTAATTCTTCTTTTGGGAAGAAGAGTTCCGTACTCTGGTGCCTTGCTGCTCTTCTGTGCAGCCCTCCAGAGTGGGGAGCTCCCTGGCCTTCACCTCAGAGAAGCAGGATGGAAGGTAGGAGATGGAAGTGATGGCAGCTGGCTTCTCTATGCCACCACCAAAGCCAGAAACAGGCTCTGTAGTATAGAACTGACTCCAAATGATTAAAATATTGTTTATGCCATTGCATCATTGGTTTTCCAAATCACCTCTTGAGCAGTGATGGCTGTCAGCCTCCTGTTGCTTTCCCTAATCTTGGATACAGGAGTCTGCCACATCCTCTTCCTCATGGACTCTAGCAGGCATGGTTGTATGCCATTATAGCTGCTTCCTTGGGCAAGTGAGGTTGCTTGGCACTGTCACTTCTACTGGTAGTCCTCCCTGGATGGTTGGGGTTGCTCACTTAGGTGGGTGCCACAGTGTTCTACTCTTTCTCCAGCTCTTATGGGGAGCATGGTCAATGACAGCCAACGTGGGGGCAGGTATTTGCTTACTGCCTTGGGCAGTGGAAGAACTTCCCCCTGCATAAGGGTGCCACTGAGAGAAAAGGATTTAATAAGTCTTGTGCCAGGGAAACCCTCATTATTAGCTGATGAAAAAAAAGGATGAAATAAAATTTTAAGGGAGTATACTTGTTTTCTGCTTCGCTTAAGATGTTTCCTGTTATCAGATGGTAATGAGAGTATTATAAACAAGTGTAGTAAAAATTCTCTGTTTGCCTCCCCTATCAAAGGTTGCTTTATCACTTGCTAAATTTGTACATTTCTCCAATCCCAGACAGTTGTTTGGCTTTCCAGATGTGTGGCAAGCCACGATTTACAGTTGCTTCTTTTATCTCTGTAGCATTTCAAACTCTTGCTATAGTCATTTCCAAGATCATTATAGTTTTGTCAATGTTGACATCTTATCAAATAGGAGTTGGGACCAATGATGGCTTGAATGGTTATCTTACCCCAGTTTACTAATGCTGTGGGTATTGATTTGTTAGAGTCGCATCAAGCCATGGGTAAGCTTTCTTAACCATTGATTTGTGTGATGTCTAAACTGATTCACTCTCAAGTGATCTTTTTTTGAGTGCTGTTGAGATAACTGTTCTAAAACGAACTCTTTTGTTAAATGTATTAGTGTCCAGTGAGATCAGTGTTGAAAATCTTTGAGTTGTAACTGTTTTAATTCTCTAAAATGCGTTTTGAAAATTGTCATTGTCTTTCTCTGCAGAACATTAAAAAGCTTCTTAAGATACCTTATAGCAAATCACATGTCAGTATGGCAGTACACCGCATTGGGAGGACTCTTTTACTAGATGACCTAGATATTCAGGAGCTCTTCATGAGATCATCACAGGTAATAAACTCTTCTGTAGTAATTTATTTGGCCATTATTTCACACATGTGACTTTCATGTTCTCTGCTGTGATGAATAGGTATGTGGTTACACATTATTTAAGAATTTAAATTCTGAAGTTGTGCCTGTAAAGCAGGAGTGGGAGTCATGGGAACTCAGTGCACTTGTGGGAGGAATGTGGAGTAACTTAATAGAAAAGTTACTTTTTTGGTCACAAAGGAATTTGAAGTTTTATTATCAGTCTTTTATTGCCCTTTGTCCCTGGTCCCCTTGTACCCAAGAAGATGAGTAGCCTCTGCCTGCACTGATATCCTTCTTGACCATCTTAACAGACAGCAAAAATAACATCTGAGACAAAATGTAGACCTGTGACTCTAACAGTGTCACTTTTCTGCTCCTGTATGATTTTTTGCATCTTTGCCTGACGGAAGAAACCAGTGAAGCTTGAAAAGCTTGCACTGTGTATTTTCTGCATATTGGTTGGTTGATTAAGAAATCACTCTTTTATGGAGTTGTCTGAGAAGTTTAAGAAAAGTATAGTAAATAGGTAAACCAAGGCACATGTTTATAATAATTACTTTCTTCTTTGTATTTAGACTGGAGATTGGACTTGGCTAAAAGAATTCTACCAGAGATTAATAGATCAGAAGTGGCAACGAAAGAAGAAGAGCAAAGAACATTGGTACCAGAAAGCTATACTTTCCAAATTTTTATATTACAGGTATCTTCTTCAAATTTTACAGTATTATTAGTTATTAATTTATAACCTGTTTTTCCCCAAAAGTGGGACTTGAGGCCACTTACCTGGGACTGAATTCTGTTTCATTTAAGGTAAAATTACTTGCTGCTTCCTTATTCTATAACATATCTACACCTCAAGTGAACCAAAGTTTTCAAAGCTTACACCACATAACAACATATAGTCTTCAAAGCACTGCAGGACTCTAGTTGAAAGAGACTGATTTAGCATCCCATGGAATGTTCTCAGGTACTGACTAAAATTCAGAGAGTAACATGAGGAAAATGATCTTCCATATTGGTGGCAGTTCCTCATTCTTCATAAAGTGCCATTTTGGAAGGTTTCTGAATCTTCACAAAGGCTTTTTGGAAAGTTTTAAAATATTTATTTAATTAAATTTATACTCTGCCATTCTTCTGGGATCATATCTAAGGTGGCAAACAAACTTCATGGAAAACTGAAAGGAAAGACTGAAGAAGCCTGTGAGCATTTAGTGCTTTGAATCCAGCCATAGTACTGAAAAGAGCACTTGTACAATGTGAGCATTTGAACATTCTTTTGGGAGAGTAGTCTTGATAATAAATACCAATAGTTGAGTACTAACAGGATTGTAGCCAGAGCAAGGCCATTGAAATATTTGTTGTATGTCTTGAGGTCTCAGGTTTTGCACACTTTACACACATCTACATGTGCGTACAAAATCTTTAGTAGGCAAAAATTCTCCAAACAGGAAGACCATGATTGCATGCAGTCATATAGATGAAAAAGAAAGAGCTGAGGAATAAGTAGCGGTTGCAGTTTAATGTGGTAGCTAAGTAAGCAACTGGTTGCTGCTAAATTCTAGAGAGAGGAGTTAATGGTGGAGTCTCACACTCTTAGCAAGAACACACAGAAATGGTTGAAGACTGACTATTATTGTGACTTTGTAAAACACTTAGAAACAAATGACAGGGCCTGGCATGTTTAGTGGCAGCACCCAGTCTAATAAGGCACACCTTGCTTCTCCTTAACAAGCTGTTGGGGTAGAACTAACTAGCTCCATCAATCAGAGGGGAGATGTTGGTGCTGCTGTCTTTTGAAGTAGTGTAGCAGGATGGTTATGGAACCAGCACGTATCTTTCATGTGAACAGTTTACCTTTGTATCTGAATTACACCAAGAATCAGGAACTCAGTGATGCTTGGAGAAATAAAATAGAAAACTGGAAGTGATGAGGAAGCAGTGTCCTTCACTTACAGGCTACTTAGAGCAGAACTTTCCAGACTTTTCATGTTGGTGACACACTTCTATAGACATGCATCATTTCACAACACAGTAATTCAGTTTTACTAGCAAACTGGAGGTTAAACTAACCACTTATAAGAGATATGGGCACATAACATAAATTGTAATAACAAAATATATGGGCACACAACATATCTCATGAAACCTTTCATATATTTTTAAAAAATATATGATTTATAAATAATAACATACATTTCCAAGGTTGTAGGCAACACACCTACACACTTCAGGTGACACGCATGTTGCGGCACACTGTTTGGAAAGCCCTGACTTATAGCATCCTGGAGAATTACATGTGTGGCAGGAACCCTGAACAGAATAATTTCTGTGAGGGTTTGGGGATAAAATTACAAAGGTTTTGTTTATTTGCAATAATAATGAGCAACTTACTCAATAGACCCTATCTTAAAGGGAACCAGGAGTATAGAGAGATCTGTGACTCAGGCATGATGAGTTTTTTTTTCTTGGCAAAGTGCCCTTCAGTATGTGCAGGGTATTTGTGCTGAGCATATGTTTGCTGCTGCTACCTTTGACACTGCTGATTCATGGGAATATATTCCAGATACTACAGTGTTCTCTCTCTCTCTCTACCCTCTTTCCATTCTACACAGATGCTGTTGCTCATTATTCTTGGGAATTATAACATGGATCATATGTTTTGTACAAAAGAGACATTTTCATATGAAAGTAGCTTGTATGTTAGGATTATTAAACTGAAACCACTATATTAGTATATCTCCTCTTAAATCCACAGAAGTAATGTTACTTTAGTGATGTGGAAGAATGGCAGGATGTAGTTTTCTATTCTAGATGCCGTTTGTGTGTTTTCAGATATTTGGTGTTTGTCTGAGAGATGGAGAGAGAAACGGAGAGATCTATCTGTTATAAAATTTAAAATGATGAAAGAACTGTACTTTCCAATATTTTTGTACCGTTACACAAAAATAAAAATTGTAGGTAATATCAGTTCCTGCTGCTGCTATTCTAAAATGTTACTGTTCCCTATTCTTGGAAGTGATATATGTGATGTAAGGTAACTCATGAAGAGCATTTGAGATGTTTCCTTTAATTGTTTAATATTTCCTGTGATATTAAAAACATAGCAGGTTATCTAAAAAATTAAACTGCAGGATTCAGAAATGATTCCAAGTGGAATATCAGTGTTTGTCTTGCCAGCATTAATGGTGATGGAGCTGCTCAACCTGTTCCTACTTCTGAAGAACAACATCAAGAAGAAACGACTCAGGATGAAACAGATGAAGCAGGAAGGGTTTCCTGGCCAGCCCCTTTTGAAATGCCTTCTTCACTTTCTGAAGATGCAAGTGCTTCTAATCAGGTGAATATGGCAGACATATAAAAGTGGCAGTTATGTTTCATTGACATGTTTATAAGGATGGAGCGAACATACTAAAAGAGAAAAGCTCTAAATTCCTTTGTCATAGCCAGTTCAAGTGCTCTGAGGTTTGTTTGTTTGTTTGTTTGTTTGTTTTTTGAGGTTTTAGGCCATTTCCACAAGATGGGCCTGTCCCGATATGGCAGCAGTTGGCTGGTTGTGCTTCTGCACGACATTGTCGCCGGCCCACTGCCATCCTATCCCCATGCATTGAGCTCGTGGGGTATTCACTAAACGGATAAAATCCGTTTAGCTCCCATACTTGCCTGTCCAGTGAAAGGGCAGGAAGCACGATGGCAGCAGATGCTTCCTTCCCCAGCACAGCCTGGGAAAGTGCGTGGCTGTGCTGTGGAAGGAAGAGGTGTGGCCATCCTGCTCTGTTCCACAGGAAGCTGGTCCTATGCAGAGGGGAGTGTTCCTGTTTCACCCCCTTCCCTGCTGGGAATGCGACAGGATGACTCACAAGAATCCCATCATGTGGAAATGGCATTAGTTTACTTTCCATAAATACCAAATATACCCCTTTGTACATTGGCCTCAAAAGGGCAGGTTTGGGGGCCAAAATTATAGATTTTGCTGTGACCCATGAAAATTTACAGGGAGAGCCAGCATGGTGTAGTGGTTTGAGCATTGTAGTATGACCTTGGAGAACCAGGGTTCAGTTCCTTGCTCTGCCGTGGAAGCCTACTGGGTCACCTTGGGCACACAACACACTCTCAGCCCCAGAAAATCCTGTGACAGGTTTGCTTAGGAGTTTGGCTGTTGCCAGGTTTCTTTCTGAGGCAGCCAGGATTAGAGGACAAATTGTATCAGATAAAAGTTTGAAATAAGCCTTCTATAATTTGTCCAGGTTTTTGATGTGCTTTGAATTGGTTTTATACATTTTGTATATATGTTATGTTGATGAGTTTATAGGCTGTAATAAAGATTGATGATGATTTGCTTAAGGTCACCAAAAGTCAGAAACAGTGACCACCGCCACAACAAATCTTATGGACATGTAACAAATCTTTTCCTCTCCTCTTAAAAATGCGTGGAGGGAACATACTTAGGAAGAGCTAAAGAGAAGGAAAGGATATGTTTATCTGAGGTGGTTCCAGTTAGAGGGGTATAAATTGCATTGCTGATCTTAAAATATCTATATCTGTACAAATATAGATGAGGTGGAGAAAGCAAGGAAAGTGACCTGCCTGTATTAGGGATTCAGTGTGAAAACGGTGATGAGGCAGAGGTGAGAAGCCCTTCTTGGCATGGCAGAACATGGAAGCCATTTCCTCTCCCTTGCCCAAATGGGAACAAGAAAGGCAGCCCTCCCTCCTCTTCATCTTTTTTTTTGGCCCAAGTCACATTCAACAGCAACTCAAGGGAGCCTGAAGAATGCAGAACGCTTGCCAGTTTGGGCACTTGAGGTGGAGTGGAGTGGCGTGGCGGTGGCCATTTATGTTAAGTTCTTATAGTATAAGCCTCACCTCGTAGTTGTGGCGGCCATTTTTAGGAAGGATTTAATGTATAAGCCTCACCTTGTGAGGTTTGCAGAGAGATTGCAAAGCTTCTGGGGACTTACACAGGAAGCCATTATTAAAAATAGCTGCTGCTCTGCTCCACCTGAAGCACCCAAAGTGGCAGGGAGCACATTGCTCGTCAGCCATCATCATCTCTTTCCACTATTGACCCATAGATAAGTTGATCTAGGTTTTTTGAAGCTATTCATTTTGTGAAAGATTTTTTGACTTACACACTTATATATGGTAGTTGATGGTATATATGCTTAATATTTAAGCTTCAGTTCAAGGCCTTCAAAGTTTGGACAAAAATCAGCATTACTGAGCAGTTGCTGAGGCTCCAGTCTAGACGGTTGATTATCCCACCCACTCTACCAGCCAGTCACCCCTGACAGTAGGATTGGGGCCAAACACCCCTCATTTCTACATTTGCCAGTGAAACCAAGAGAAAGCAACTGTGTCAGCTGCTCATTTATTGGCTGTTTCTTTTCTAGTCAGTGAGAGAACAATAAGGGCTGTTAGGAACAGGACCTGTAGTTGCTTCTGATCATAATTACTGGTTATTTGATTTGTTTATCTAGTCAGGCTAGCAGCAGTGAAGTCCAGGAGCAGGAATTCTCAGCTTTTTGCCTTCTCCTTCATGACCATGACGTTGGTTGCCATCTCTGTGGTGGCCGTTTCTGTTTCCTACTCTGGTGGTTTCTGATAGCAAGTGAAAGTTATAATTGCTATCTCTCTACCTATAGGAAGAAGGAATATATCTTGCAATTGTGTGAATGCCCAGTGCAGCTTTCACCCACTTTTCCCCATAGGTGCACTTAGCAGGGCGGAGGCTTAGTTCCTATACTACTGTTAGCAGCACTGTAACAGCAATTGTAGACCATTCTTCAGAAGCAGACATGCAATAATCTTGTTGGAGATGGCTGGGGTGGTGTTGTTGGAGGCTTTCATCACCTACTTCCCCTGCAGTCTGCTCTGAGAGAGCTGTTCAGGAACAGTGTGGGTATACTGAGAAGAAGGGAAGAGTGCATGTGTGTGGCCTCTGGCATACCTTGTTTTGGAGGGTAAATCTAAATGAGACATACTTCTGAGTAAATATGCTTAAGGCTGCACAGTTTGACTTCTTTTAAAGAATCAAAAATTAATGTGGCTTACTGAATGATCAGCCTGCTCATATAGGAACACATTCTGAGAAGAAATTTACTGAGGTGTAAGCGAGTTTGCTGTTTGGTTGCTGGCATTTGTTGGGTGTTCATAGCATACCTTATTATTCAGGTAGCAATTTCACCTGAATGAAGTCATTGGTTTGATTATGCTTTTCCTTGTGTTGTTACAGATACAGGCTGCATATGTAGTCTATCTTTGTGTTACTCTGAGGATGTGCTGTTGATCTTCCCTGTTTGTAAATTTTAACACTGGATGGATCAGGAGAATGGTTACTTTGGAATTTAGATAACATTTTTATTCAGTGTTTTATCAGTTTTGGGCCAGATTTTATTGCTGCTGTTTCGCTCCTAATACTCTTAGTTGGTAGGGGGAATACCTGTCATGACTTGTTTCTTCCACAAAATATCTGCTTTAGACTTACAGACCATCCTAATAATAATGGGGGAATGTACCACAATATTTCTGTCCTTTAAAAGTCCCTGAGGTTAAGAGTGCTGATAAATTTTGACCAACTTGTTTTGTAAGCTTCTTTACTTCTCTGTAAATGAAGCCTTTGCAAGATTTCTGGTGCATAGCCTGCCAGACACCCCACATCTTCTCCCCTCCATACTTCTGTGTTTTCCCAGTGATATGATTCTACATATTTTTTCCCCCAAAATGGAAAATTTTCAAAATAGACTAATACTTTTTTTCTCCCAAAACGTAAAGTGACTGGCCAGGGAGATCACTTCAGATCTTTGCTTAGTTAACATTGTTAACAAACCTACTTAGGGTAATATTTACCCTCCATATTTGCAGGTTTAACTTTCACAGATTTGATTATTTGTGAGTTTCTCCAGCCCCTGTCCACCCCGCCCCAGCACTTTTTTTCCAGAGGAACCTTCCCTCGTGGCAGCTGCAGTCAGGCCACACAGCCCTTTAAAAACTTGTCTCTCGTCTGCCTCTCTTCTTGCCACCAGCCCCTGCCAGGCCAGCTAAGGGTGGATTTCAACCCAATTTTTCAGCACCACAAACCCTTTCCTGATGGCCCCGACACACCCAAGAAAGAAACAGGTAAGAGAGGAAGTATAGGACCACCATGCTGATCTACCCCCTTTTCCTGACCTGGTTTGGACCTTGGGTGCCCATTCTCCCCACCAGGCTTCAGCCCCCTTCCCGCAGACACACACGTTTTGATATTTGCATTTTTCAACTTTTGTGGGGGTCCTATACCCCTTGCCCTAGGAAATGTGGAGGTTTGACTGTACATTATTCTGAGTTGTGGAAGAAAGATGGAATAGAAATATATTAAGGACTTAAATGATATTATTCAGTGAATTGATAAAGACATGGGTAAAGGTAATGTTTGCAAAAAATACCTGTAAATACTCCCTTTGTAATTTGAATAGTTCGAAACCATCAAACTAAAGATATCTTTTAAATATAATAACCAAGACCATGGACCTCAAACTTCATCTGTCTTTACTGATAGCCTCTTTAAGCCTTTTAACTGGATTATTTCTCTGCTCTTTGTCAACTTCAGATCTCTTCTTTTGTGTCTAAAGCATTGCCTCTGACTCCCTATCACCACCATGTTTTTGTGCCTTCTTTTCTAATGTTCATTGTTCTGTAACACATAGCACCTTTCTCTTTAGTCTCTTTGCAGATTTAGCAAAGTAGCTGTTGTACCTTCATTGCCTCTGGACTTTTCCATCTTCTGTCCACATCATTGACTTGTCAATCCTTGTCACCTTTGACTTTTCTCAGGTTGATTACATGTCCTCTGCACAGAAATTCATTGCTTGTTCTGTGAATCACCTTATATGCTATTGGTGGTAAACAAACTACTGGGAGGGTAATAGTGGCCTGATGTGCTGTAGAGTTGTAAGAATAAAAGATAATCTAGCTGGAATAAAGGACATTTTTCAGTAAGACTTCTGAAAATCATTTGGTGGATTCTGACTTGGAGTATGTATAGCAAGGGATTTTTTTTAGTACCTGTTTTCATGAGCTACTGTATTTCCTTGTTTAATATTGCAGAACTATCTTTTTTAGTGGCACATGTACAAAATGGCAAATACAAAAGCAAATTGGTCATGCAAGTAGCTACAAATGGGTATTTATTAGTTTTTGCCAATTTATAGCCATCATGATTTGTGTGGTTTGAAGGTAGGACATGTATTGACAAGAAGGATTTACAAATGAACCAAATGAACAAAGCCTTTCACAGTTGCAGTTGTCTGGCATATAAAATACATATTATTTGAAACTACCTTTTTTAATTTCAACAGTAGAATCATTTCTCATATCCTTGTGCTTTTCACAGGGAAGTGTGCCTTTTGAACCCTCATATGTAGTGGGGCATGTGGCCTCAGCCCCCAAAGAACAAAACCTAACTCCTTTGTTCAATGACGGGGAAAACAGTCAGGTATGGTTTTATGTGACATCTGAGCTGAGAAATATGACCCCCTTACACAGTTTGATCTACAGCACAGCTGAGAGGAAGAAAAATCACTTCTCCCCCTTGCTTTATGACATCTGTGGTTTTGATCTTTATAGTGAATGCTTAGTATAGTTACCATGGGCTGTGTTTTATTTGCTCCCCCTCATCTTGCTTTCTTGTAAGTCTGCAGGCTGTGTTGTATTGTTCCTTTTGTAAAGTCAGAAGCTGTTTGTAAACTCCCTCTTCTTCATGTTTTAAGGGTCTTAAAAATGATTTTGTTAGGAATATCCTATGGACATTTGAAGATATTCACATGTTGGTTGGTTCAAATATGCCTATATTTGGGGGAGGAAGATACCCTGCTGTAAGCCTACGTCTCAGGTAAATTTCTGTCTAATTAAAGTTAGATGCATTATATTTTATAAGGGAGATGGGCTTGTTTTTGTATTTTATACTTTGAGTCTAGCATAATTATTAATCATGGTTTTTGTGAGTTGGGATATTGTTCATGTGGTTTATGTGATTGGGTAATTCTTGGTTGACTCATATTTTCATGTTCTGAAACAGCTACTGACTTCTTCAAGGTAAGAATCAATTCAGGCAGTTACCGCTTAAATAGACGAGCCTGTTGCTTGTTTGCTTGGCAAAGAAGATATTTATGTATTTATTTTATATATGTATATGCATGTGTGTATATATAAAATATATGTATACACCCCCCACACATATATCTCACATGAACATCAGTAGATACCATATCTTTGTATACGTATATAGCATCTTCACAACAAATCTCAAAATGTTATTTAATAAAATACAAAACGCAAATGTTGGTAGAATTATCTTGTTAAAATTTATCAAATGCAGTCATCACTGAGATAATATCTACCTTGTATTGTTCAACAAACAGAAGACTCAGGGGTCTGTATGTCAGTATGTGTGAAAAGGTTCATTTTTTTTTAAAGTAACAGTTGAAACAGGGTTTCTGAAGGCACTAGATATACCTCCAAATAAGTTTCATTACAAGACTGAGACTTCTGAAAAGTCCCTGTCTTGAATTACCCATAGATGGGACATTACCTGGAGATGGAACATGAGCAGTGTGCCCACTATAGATCTCAGGTCCTTATTCTTTACCCTGCAGTGGTGTTTTTGAAATGAAGGGATTAAAAATAGGTAAAAGTCTCATAGATACCATTGCCTTAAGCCTTAGACCGCAAATATATCACAAGCAGATCATATACATATCTCTCTGTCACTCTATCTCCTTGAGGTGAAGAGATGCACATTTGTGGAAATGTGATTTTATTGTATGCAACCCTGAGTTTTTTAGGTAAACCTTTAGATACAGGGTAGATAAGAGTATTTAAATAAAGTAAATCACAATGTAGGAAAATACACTTGTTCAAAAGCTACTTGTTCATTTTTGTACCTATTAGAATTCCTTCTCAGCTTTTTGATGTACTTTGAAGGCTAGGATCTAGAAAGTTTCTCAATTAGTGTATAAATTTTGATCTAACTTCAAAGAAGCAAAGGCATGGATTTAGTGCCTGCTATCAGCTTCGGCTGATACGCCAGCTGCGCCCCTTCCTGGACCTGCAGCACCTAAAAACACTGGTACATGCGCTGGTAACTTCACAGCTTGACTTCTGCAATGCGCTCTACATAGGGCTACCCGTGTGCTTAGTCCGGAAACTTCAAATGATTCAGAATATGGCAGCCAGGTTGGTCACCGGAAGATCTAAAACTGACCACATAACACCTATTCTGAAGTCTTTACACTGGCTGCCTATTCGTTTCTGGGCACAGTACAAGGTGTTGGTTCTTACCTTTAAAGACCTTCATGGCTTGGGGCCAGCCTACCTGCGGGATCACCTTCTCCCATATAATCCACCCCACACACTAAGGTCCTCTGGGAGGAATTTACTGCAGCCAGTCAGAACTAGGTTGGCTGAACTTACCCAGAGGACCTTTTCTTCTGTCGCTCCCAAACTATGGAATGGCCTGCTGGAAGAAACCCGGCATATTACCAGTCTTGACTGCTTTAAAAAGGCAGTCAAGACTGTCCTCTTCTGACAGGCCTTCCCAGACTAGTGTTCCATCACCTCTCATCAACTGTCCTCTTGTTTTTAATCTTGTTTTTAATTTGTTTTAATAGTTAATGTGTTTTAGGGAGTTAGAAGGGGGGAGGGGAGGATGGGGTACATTTTAATGTTCTAATGTATTTTATATATTGCTGTAATGCTGCCTCGATCCATTGGGAGAGGCGGGATAAAAATAAATATTATTATTATTATTATTATTATTATTATTATTATTATTATTATTACATGAGAATGACACTAGAACGCTTCTGTTTGTAGGGATAACAATAAGCCAATTAATGTGCTAACAGGCATTGACTATTGGTTGGACAACTTGATCTGTAATGTACCAGAACTTGTGATGTGTTTCCATGTCAATGGAATTGTTCAGGTAAGTTCTGAATTGCTTGCTTGCTTTGTTCTTGATCGGTAAAATAATATTTTGTGATAATTAAGCCACAGTCATGAAACAACGTTTAGTGCTAAGTTGCTAATCTTTCTGGCACAAAATTTTGTTGATACTGCACATAGAATAATTGTCAATGTTTGTTCATTGTATAAGTATATTCAGACTGAGTAGTGCTGCAAGTGTTACCATTGTATAATTCCAACGTACATGTTAAATCAGTACATCCATTAGGCCTGTAAAATGTTGCAAAATAGTGTGCAACCTTTCTGTATTAATGAAATTGTTAAACAAATGGGAGGTATAATTTGCCTTACGACACATTTTTTCATTTATGAAATTGGTTTTCTTTTTTCAGAAATATGAAATGATTAAAACAGAGGATATACCCAATTTAGAAAACTCCAACTTTTCTACCAAAGTAATAAAAGATATTGCTCAAAATATTTTGTCTTTTTTGAAATCTAATTGTACCAAAGAAGGACATACATACTGGCTGTTTAAAGGTGAGTATTTTCATAGGTAGTTAAGGAAAGATGACCTGCAAAACTATGAGCACTAGGGTTCTCAGACTCATATCCCCCCCCCAAGTTTCTGATTCTCAAGCACCCAAAAGTATAGGCTGCGTCTGTCCACCTCCTCAGCATGTCACATGATCTTTATGCATATTAGGTTGCCCTGCAGCAGACCCGTACTCTCTTAGGCTAGCAATAGCAGATTAGGCTATTCAGTTTGCACAATAGGAGGATGCAATTCAGCTTCATGCACAAGGTGGAAATATTTGGAGTGGAAAAGGCTTGTAGTCATGATTGGGAGGGCTTGGAAATTAAGCAAGGATTAGATGAGTCCAAAATGGGCAGGCTTCTAACTTATTGAATAATGTTCTTCACCTGTTTAGTCATACTTGAAAATCATACCAAAAGTTCTTACTCTAGCAGCCTCCCCTTCCCTCCTTGCACAATTCTTGGAACCTATACTTTACCGTGCAGACTGATAAGATATTTTTTTTCTTCCAGCAAGTGGAAGTGATATAGTAAAGTTATATGATCTGACCACTTTGTGTGAAGAAACAGAAGATAAATACCAAAACCCTTTTACAATGCCAGTTGCAATTCTTCTTTATAAGTAAGTATGCTGTGCAGAATTTAGTATATATACACAGGGAGTATCTGGCTCATAATACTGAGCATGATCTTTCCTGAGAAAATACATGCAGTGATGATAGCAGTAGTAAAGCTCAGGAGAGAGTACTAGGCTTGTAATACCTGTGCAGAAAGTCTTATCCTCCCTGTTTCTCTGCCGGGAGCTGCCCTGATGACTGAAGCACAAGGGAGGCAGTGACCATTGACAGCAGGGTGATGATCCTGAGAAGAAGAGTCGTTTTGGCATTGAAATATAGAGGAATGGGGTGTATTGTGAAAGAAATTCTGTGCTGAGTCCAGCTGACAGTGGCCTTTGTTAAAACAAATGGGTGCTTCTCTAGTATGATGGAAGCGTTATGCTAGAAGAAAGCTACATTAATTAGAGGAGGGAGTAGTACATGGAGTAGTTGACTTCAGCGCTAATAAGCCTCTCCCCCCACTAACCTGTTCTAGTTTGACTCTTCTTATATTAAAAGCACATATTGTGTTCTTTTGTATCCCTTCACATGGTTGAATATGAAAATTGTATAGCAAGGATCATGTTCATCTAAGCAGAAAAAAGACTTCATACTTAACAATTTAGTAGTGGTTTGTGTTGTTGCAACAGTTTTGAAGATAAACTCTTGAAATATATATTTAAATGTATTCATCTCGCATTTTGAGTTGGTGGGGCAGGAGTGGGTAAGCAAAATACTTCATTTGAGCAAAATTCAGTGAAAATTATAGCTTTAAGATACTATCTACTTGTAGTTTCAACCCAGAAGAATATATAGTGTACTGCATATTTTTGCAGTGGAGTGATTGTCAGATATCTAATTAAAGCCTGACTTCACTGCAGTATTTGAATGCAGCATCAGATTGGTAAATGCCTATTTGAGCCCATGCAGTTTAGGAAACAAGGGCAGAACTCGCCTTAAACACTGCTTTACTCAGGATGCTGCTTGAAGCATGTGATACTGCTTTTTGTAGTAGGTAATAGAGAAATCTTGGGAAATGATATGGAAGATCTATCATCACATCCAATTTCCAGCTGGTTTATCCCACCACAGGGGAGGAAGCACAGGAGGAACAGTTTTGCTAGGTATCGCAGCTTGGTGCATCTTTTCATTAAGTGAAACTGAAAATGGGGTGGCAGAGGGGATTATCTACACCAATTCCAATCTGGCATAGCTTTTGGTTGGAAAGAGATTTTGATTGAGTTGGCTCTGCCCCAACATCTAAGTTCTATGCTATCCATATTTCAGAGTCTTGTGTTGCCACTGACACTGAGAATATCTGTCAAAAAGGAATACATCTGCCAAATCCTAGTCCCCTTTACCAAGCAACTTAAAGGAGTTAGGAGTGGTTTCTAAAGGCAAAATTGATTTCTGGGGTATGGGTGTTTTGTGGTGCAGCTTGTTGTATTATGCGTTGTTCTGAGGATAATGACTCCCTAAACAGTTTATGTATGAGGCATGGAACTAATGAAGATTTTCTGAAATCTGTGTATAATTTCATCTTTTAGTTTATTCAGACATAATACATTCAGAATAAAAACAGATGTTATAGTAGATGTTGCATGCATAGTACAGAAGAGATTTTATAATTTCTTTTTTCATCTTTCTTTTCTTTAGAGTGGCTTGCAATATGATGTTGAAGAAAAACCAAAACAGGAAACATTATGGTACTATCAGAACATTACTCCTTAATTGTGTGAAGCTACTAGACAAAGGTAGACATCCTCAGGTAAGAATTGTATTATTCTTGCCATTTCTTAATTATACCTGCTGAGAAAACATTGCTGGGAAGATATGGAAGAAATAAGTCAGTTAAATTAATTATGTAGTAATAATTTGGTACCAGTTTACATGGGCCTTCCATGCTAGAGCAGAGTCTTTGAAAAATTCTGCACATACATCTACTTCCTCACATGAGAACAAGTTTGAATATAACACTAAACCATGGAATGAGCAGCAGTGAGCAGCAGTGAGCTTTAATCTTGTATACTCCAACCTACCCAATTAAATGGACACAAGGAGGACATTGGAAGTGCCTGCTTCATAACTGGATTTAATTATATCTGAACTGGGAGATCAGTTTACTCTAAACTTGGGAAAATAAAGTGGTACTTCCAGAGGATTTCAGACTATGGCTTGCATCATACCTGACCATTTTGGCCATGCTAATAAGCCTGATGAGAGTTACAATCATAAACATCAGGAGGCATCAGGTTCCCTGGCCCTGAAGTGAACTATTGCCTTTTTGGTGTTGGGGGGAAGCAGTCACACAAATTAACTTCTTGATCATAGCTTGTTTATTATACTATAATCTAAGCACAATTTTTCCTTTAAAAATTTAACAAACTGCCTATTTAAAACAAGGAAACTGGTTGGCTGGCCATCTGTTGGGAATGCTTTGATGAGTGTTCCTGCATAGCAGAGGGTTGAACTCGATGACCACTGGGGTGTCTTCCAACTCTATGGTTGTATGTTTTTAATCTCTTCTAGGTGGCTCATCTGGAGGTGGGAACCATGCATAAATTAAAGGCTCATTCATATATCAACAAACTATAATATTGTGATGAGATACTGTACAATGGGTCCTCTGTATCTGCAGGGAATAAGGAACCCCCATGAATAAGAAAAAATGTAAATGCTTGCGTTCCATAACATTAAATGGTGGTGACATGTACATGTCAATTTCAATGCGTCTGTGTGCATGTCACCACCTTTTCAGGTACAGGATGCAACATAGTCACAGTCACTCAAACTTACATGTCTGGAGACCACAAGTAAGGAGAGTCCACTGTATGTATATACACAGTACTGAAAGTTGTAAAAGAATAACATTATTTTTATAACTGATCTTGAATTCATCTCTGCTTTCTTTCTAATAAGATCATTGCTTCGGCAAACTACATGCTTTCAGAACTGTTCCAGCTAGATGAGCCAAAAAAAGAAGAGGGTGGTGAGTTCCCTTTAAATGGTAACTCTGATGAAAGCTACAGTGAGGAGGAGGAGGAAATGCCTGATAGTGATGAAAATGGTTCCTATAGCACCAATTCAGATCCTCCTGATGACAACAAAGCAGTTGCTGTAATCAAATCTGTTGGAGAACTGTCCGTTCCGGAAAAATACAAATCTACTCATCAGATACGTGTAAGTGGTACATGGCACTGTTGTCAGTTACATTCATTAATTAAATTATATTCCAGTAGTAACAATATTGTTTAAATAAGCAATCAGTTCATTTTTGCCAGGGAAGTTAGCATGAGGGGAACTATTCCCTCCATTGGGAGATGTCACCATGAAGATGGAGGATGGCAGTAGAGATAAATGTATAAGTGTATTTGACTTCCATAGGTGTAGAAATAATATCTTTAAAATGAAAAAAATTTCTTTGATTGTTTTCTGCTCAGACTGGAGGGGTAAATCTTAAGCAATCTGTTATTTTCTGTAAAATATTGCTAGGTGTTGTTTAGATGAGATCAGTTGACTCTACCTTCACTCACATGCCCTACTGCTAGATTTTCTTGCAGTGAGATCTTGGTTCTTTTCTCAAGTAAATTCTTCTTTTTCTAGCCTCTCAAAAATTTGTTTAAATTCAAATATAAAATTATTCACAAGAATCTTGTGGCAGAAATAATTTTAGAATTATTTATTGAAGGTGCCTTCTATTTAGTGTTTCATATGTCTCAGACCTTTCAGGAAGCATATTAAGAATGGCCTTTGTTCTTCATCACACAAGTAAAGTAATGACTGTTGTGGTATTTTTGTTTTGTCGTTTGATGGCCTTTCCTCATTGCTTAAAAGACTTCTGCTGTCTTTGCTCCTCATCCACTGGACAGAGAAATCTCCATTATAAATTCACCAGATCAGAGGGAGAAGCCATATCTTTTGGGCTCCTTGGTTTTCAGGCTGAGGACTGTCTAGATATTCGAGAAAAATGTTTGAGAGTCTGTCTGGATGTTTGAGGAAAATAACCAGTGTCAAACTTTATGAAGTGCTGTAGGATTCTGAAAAACATTTGAGCCTACTGTATGGTATCATATTTACTGGCGTATAAGATGCATCAGCGTATAAAACACATCCCATTTATATGCTGGCAATTACTATTTGCTGGCATAAAAGATGTACTGGTATATAAGACACACCCCATTTTCAAACAGTATTTTTCAGGAAAAAGAGTGAGTCTTATATGCTAGCAAATAGGATGATTCTTTAAATGCTTTCTATAAAGATCATCATGTTACAGCAGATACAGAGAGTCTGTCAAAGCATAAAAAAGGAAATAAAATAAGTAAAAAGATGCCCTTATTCAGTGTACCTGAAGAGGTGGAGTAATATCCACAAAAAATTATGCTGAAATAAACGAATTAGTCTCTCAGGTTCTGCCAAATTCTTTCTTCCCACTACCCCGTTTTCCTTTTTATTTAAGTGCATTGAGTCTTCAGCTTAGTATTTTTGAGATATTGTGAAACTAAAAGCCTTGAGCTATAACATCATTTTAAGATTAATTTTATTGAAAACGTAAGAATTTTTTTCCTTCCGGTGAGAATAGCTTGCACAGAGTTCCACTGATCCAGTGAAGCTGTCTTTCTTTTATTTTTCCTGTATAGCCTAGTTGTACATTTCCTGTTTGCCATGACACTGAAGAACGGTGCAGACTCGTACTCAACTATGTTCTAGAGGTAGGTTTTCAAACTAATCCTTGACACTATTGTAACTGGTCAAAATCGTGTTATCATGACAGCCCCTTCAAAGTAGAAATAATGGCAAATCTCCTTTTTCTTTCTTCTCTAAAATAGGGTTTAAAATCAGTGGATGGTAGTATCAAAAAGGAAGGTGATCTTCCTGCAGCAGACCCGAACACTCCCATTCCTTTAAAATATGAAGATGAATCAACAGGGGTTGGTCCTGAGTGTCTTGAAAAACAGATGGCATTGTTTTTGGACAAAAGTAAGTTAGTCTTCCCACCTCTCGTATAGTCTTACATAGCTGGTAAAATTAATAGTTAAGTAAACTTAGTTTTTCAAAGTAGCTTTAATTCCTGTAGTTAAGTAATTGTTGGGGTTTTTAAAATTTCTTTTTACTGTTTTTGGACAGAATCCTGTTGATGTATTATGCTGGTATAGGTAGTGGTGGCAGTATGAGAGAGGCTGCAGACATTCTGACTATTAAGGAAGTAAAGCATTGAGGAACTGACTGCTCAGAGCTGTCAGATTTTTTTTGTCTCCCTACCCTCACCACTGCTGTGTAACCCTAGAAAAAGTTCAACTACTAGTATAGTACACCAACAGTGTTCTGGTCCTGGTGTCTTCTGACTGTTCTGTTGTATACAGTAGGCCCACCATTATCATGAGCCCAGGATTCATGAATTAATCAACGGTCAACTGAAAGTGCAGAAATATTCTCTTAAAAATTAGCTGGCATCCAGTGCAGAAGAGGTCTTAGGGCAGCAGAGGAGGTAGTGGCAAGGCCTAGGCACCAGGCATGCATTCTTAGGCATTGCAAAGTGGGCTTCTCTTGTGCTTTCTGGAAGTGGGGACATCAAGAAGAGAGCTTGCATCTATTGTGGCATCTGAGAATTTGCCTTGTAGCACTCTTACTGTCACCACACACCCCAAAAGGTTGAGGTGGATTCAGAGAACCAAATGAGAAAGATCAGCACCTCAAACAAATGAGCAGAATTTGCACAGTGCCTCTGCCATTTTGCTGTGGCAGCTCCTTGCCACCCTGCAGTTGTTGACAGTGGCAGCTCCAAGCTTGCTTGCTCGTTTGCAAACAAGTTAGCAGGATCAAAACTGCCTGTCACAGAGTGACAAGGATCTTCCGTGGGGACATGACAGAGACAATTGGTACACCTCCACTGTGGCCATGGCTTCTTACCACTTCCACTGCTGTTGTACACCATGTTTTAATGAGGTCTTGAGAATGCATAATTTTCAGTATTTGTGAGGGTAGGCCCACTGTATATTGCTGCAAAACTGTTGGAATAATTAAGTGGCTATTTCAGCTTACAGTGTTAGATTGCTATGGCCTGTTGTTGAAATCACTTTCTGGGATGCAGCCAATTTTTGTGGTTTCAGACATGCTTCTTTGTCAGAGTATACTTTTTTTGGGAGAATCAGTCTGACATCCCCATGTTGAGTTTGATACGCAGCCTGACTGCAGATGTCATGGCAGAGTACTTGTCCTAAGTTTTGGACTTCACTATTTCTTATGCCTTTGGCTATGTTTTTGTACCACACAGGCTGATGAAGGGTTCTGGAGAATTGGAATGCTTGCATGCTTTTGTGGTGATTTGTTTGATCCTAATAAACATATTCTCTAATTGTGGGATGCTTTTCCTTCATGGACCAACATGACGAGCTGTTGGTTTTTAATCTAAAAACTTATTTCATGAGTTTAGCTTGTTGTAAATAAATGAAAGCGTAACAGAACAGCAGAATATTTTTATTTGAGTGAGCACCAATGTATTTATGTAATTAAACTGCAGAATGTGAACCAGTAATTTTTACTCAAACGTTATGATGAATTAATTAATTTATTTTTGAAATGCAGTGGGATCATTTCAGGAAGTTAAACATTCTAGTCAGTCAGGGATGATCCCCGGATCCTGGCAGTACAAAATGAAACTTCAGCTGATTTTGAAATCCTCAAAGGCTTATTATGTCCTCTCTGATGCGGCTGTGAGTCTTCAGAAATATGGGAGAGCATTGCGATACATAAAACTAGCTTTGCAGTGCCATGGTGAGTTGGAATATTTTTCCTGTAGACTCTAGACAAATAATGGCTATTTCTAATACCCACGTCAATTTTCCTAATATCTGTAGCTATATATTTGGGATTTTAAAAGAGGGTGGCTCTTACCAGTTTTCCTTACTATAAGAAGTATGTTGGAGTCATTATTTCTTCCATCTATGTGATTCTGTGCTGCCATATTGCATTGTGGTATGCCTAAATACTGATTGAAGCCTATTAGTGTTCATAAAGTTATTGACTCTTGTTGCACTGATGTACAGAATAATTGATATTTTGGGTATGCATGAATTATTTTTTAATTCATTTTTTCAAAACTCAAGAACTTGGCTTCATGTAAGTGAAACAGCAGAACCTGATTGTGTTCAGAAGTGCCAGAGAAAGCCTGATCATTCTCTGTCTTATGGAACTAAATGTTTTTCACTAGTTATGATGCCCCATTAATTGAGTGTAGTCACATTTACTGAAATATTAAGTACTCAGATGCTTCTGTGTACATAAAATGCATGATGTTTGAGGCTGCTAAACTTAAATAGTTTGAATCCAAATACCTTATAGGATATTAAGATGCCTTAATTTATTCACATGCATATTTTCTCTGAATTATATAACTAAACAGGAGCTGCATAAACTGCAGTCTAGGAGTTAACTGTTGCTGTAGCCAATTACAGTTGTCATTAGGAAAGAATTTAAGAACAGAAGTCTTCTGTGCACTTAAAGCCTACATTGATAAGTTGTAAAGCCATGCAAGGAGTCTGGAAATAATAATATATTCATTAATGCTTTCAAAAGACTACGAACAATTCTTGTTAGTGTGGCTTCTTACCAAAAATGCGTTCTTCTCTCAGTGTTCACCACTTTCCTGTCTTACTTTTTCCCTAACCAGATGCCTATTGCTGCCTCTGCACGAACATGCTTTCTGAAGTACTCCTGTTTCTTTGTCAGAGTTTAACTCTTTGTGGTGATATCCAACTAATGCTGGCCCAGAATGCAAGTAACAGAGCTGCATATCTTGAAGAGTATAACTATCAGACAAAAGAAGATCAGGAAATACTGCATAGTCTGCATAGAGAGTCCAGTTGCCAAGGTAATAGCTAGCATTTGAAGTAGAGCTTCAGAGAATTGGCTCAAATATTTGTCTTTTTATTGTAGCTTTGTAACATCCTGTCTCCCTGTACTTAGAACGGGTGGAAGGATAGATGCTTGTGGAGAAGGGGGGTTGACATGCTGCAGACTTCATCCCCCTCCCCCTGGTCTCACAAAAGGTTTCACAGTGTTGCCCTTGAAGCACATGATCACTTTCAAAAGTTAATATTTGCCATCCAGGAAAAGGATGGACAACCTGTTGGTAGTTTCATCCTTTGGCAGCAATTTCAGACAATCACTGTGTGGATGAGGCCAGGCACAATTAAAGGTTTGAAGTATAGTGAGTTTCAGTTGTTCTTTGTCTCTGTGACTTGCACAAATGGGGCTTACTCTACCTGCATGGCACATCATTTGGAACTTTCTAAACCTGTTATGTGTTTTTGTTGTGGCCCGTCCTCCCCAATCCATGTTTTGAAAAACAGATGTTTCATTCGTGAGTGTTTTGGAAATACAGGCCACAGAATTATGCTTGACTTAAATAAAAAAATTACATATTTTATGTTTATATTATTAAATATTTATATATTTATTAAATGTAATATACATTCTTTCATCTATAAATTGAGTTCAAGGCAGCTAGGGACAAAATATTTACAACATAATTATTAAATCAGATAATTCAGCAAAAAAGAAATATACAACAACCACAAGTTAAAACCAGCTTCAGCAAACTAGTCAGCTTAAAAGCCGAAAGTAAGTCTGATTGAAATAGGTTATAATTAATGCTTTGAATTGTGCTGGAAAAGAACAAGTAACCAATGAAGCTCTTCTGACAAGGAGTTACACATGTTCCCTGCACTCAGATCCATCCACTTGTTTAGCTACCATGGGGCTGGGCAATTGTGAGAGATTAGATCTCTGTATTACCACTACCCCCAAGAGATCCTGGAGGGACCTACTAGGGCTTGGGGTCGTTTCTGCCATATATTTAGCCTCATACAACCTGTGGGCCATACATTGTCTACATTGAAAGTAGCCCCAGAAAGAATGTGTTGCAGTATTCAGAACTGGATATAACTAATGCATATGCCATTTTGGTTAGATCTGACATTCGAAGAACAGCTGCAGTCCTGGCTACTGCCAAGCCTTCAACATCTATGTCAAGACTGAATCCTGAATTACAGGTTTTAGTCTTAAACCCTAACCAAGACCCCTGTTCCTTAATCTGTCTTTCTGGTGACCAAAATCACCTCTATTCAGCTACAATTTGAATGCAGCTTCCGTAAGACATTTGTTTAGAACTTAAGCAGCTTCAAAAAAATTGTATTTAGGGATGGTGATTTTTGTCCCCCTTGTGTTGTTGGACTGCAGTTCCCATCATCCCTAACCAGAATAAGCCAATGGTAAAGTGTCACGGTAGTTGCATCTCATCCACATCTAATATTGTTGTTGTTATCACTATGCTGGGAGGAATCAGTCCCAAAGCTCTGGATGATTGTTTCCAGACACTCAATGTTCATGTTAAACCACATTGTGGGCAAGATGGAATAGTGCGGAGATACTGTAAGCTGGTGGCCATTTTGTTCAATTTTACCTCTCTGAAGACCGGAATCACTGTAAAATGATGCCTGAAAGTCCCATACCAGACAGGTTGGAATACAGCAGTCATTATTAATGAAAGATGCTCCTTCTGGCAGAAGCAATAGAAATACTTATCCTATCTAGTTCTTAATGTAGATGATGAACCAAGATGACTACAGCAGTCTTTTTTTGTACCCATGCCTAAAGCCAGATTGCACTGAATCTAGAAGCAGCTGGAGCTTAGATGCTACTGTGTGTTCCAACAACTTGCCAAGATTAGAATTGGTTTCAGTTTCTTAACTCATACATTTTTTTTAAATTATTAAGTTCTCTTCTACATTAAAAGTGAAAACAGAAATTATGATTCAGAGGTGCTAAAGAAATGTCTGAGAAATGTCTTTAGAGCTTTTTTAAAGAAACAGCAGTGCAGCAAGAACTTCCGGTTAATGTATGTGATTTTTCTCTTCTAGTGTTTTCTTGGGCCACTGACTTGTCTACAGATTTGGAATGCCAACTTTCAATTAGCTGCAAATGCTATGAGGCAGCTAATGAAATCTTGCTTTTTAGCAATTTGAAAGAACAGAATCCAGAGCAATATACACAAGTGGTGAAGAGAATGGGCAACATCCAAAATGAAATTGGAGTCTTTTACATGAACCAGGCTGCTGCTTTACAAAGTGAAAGAGTGGGCAAGTATACGTTTTTCAATCAAGATCTAATTTTTAAGTTAAGAACTTTAATGATCACAAAAGATCATATAATTGAGGATAAATGTGATACTTGTCTAAATCGTGATTGACATATAGTAAAAAGCAAATTCAGTTTTTGGAGACTGTTGTATATAAAGTAAAGTTAATTGAAATAAAAATTCTGAAACAGCTTCTGTCACATGGCTCTTGTACAGTCTCAGTACAGTTGCTGCCAAGCATAATAATTGGATTGTGATAGCCTGTGGGAGTTTGCTTCTTTCCCTGGCACTTCTCTTGAATGTCAAGCTGGTTTCAAATCATGGTTTAAGTTAGAATCATTGGTAGTGGTAAAAATGGCTGATGTTAGTGCTGCTATAATCCTTTTCTTTCTATAAAAGTTGACAGAGACGTTTTCACTGAAAAGGGCAGGAGATATGGGAGGGAGTATGTACATCCACAGCTCTGTGCAGTCATTTTACTATAGTTAAAAGGCAGGCTACATTACATCTACTCTGCTTGGCGATAGTAATTGTGAATAGTTATTTAAATGCAGGGCGTGAGAAAAGATGGAGGGAAAATAAAGGTAGCTTAACAGTATTGAGATAGATTTTATCATTTTCATTGTGTATGTGGTAGATACTGATGTCACTGGCATCTACATCTGAGGAGCAACAGACGGCTCAGTGTGGTCCCCTTCATTTCAGTGATTTCCCAAAGGTTTTTTGTTGCTGCTGCAGTTGAATTTATCATTGAAAAGTCACACTTTTCACTTTAGAGACTCCATTTTTCCTCCAAAGCAAGGTGTGTACTCCCCACATACTATGTTTGCAAGTTATTTGTACTCAGAGAAGTGTTTCAGAAACAGGAACTTGTAAAATAGGAATGGGCCACTGTGTGGGGGCCAGGGGCCAATTGCCCTCTCACACTTCCCCCCACACGCCACCCCCACATCAATCTCAAACATTGCCATTTTCTTCTGCAGCCATTCTCAAAATGGCAAAAGGGAGAGAGGCACTTTCACTTAACTGTCCACATTTTGAGAGATACTGCAGAAAAAAATAGATATTTCATAGAGGTATTTCCTCTGCCTATCTTCTCAAAATGATGCCAAAAAATGGAGGTGCATCTCTTCTTTTTGCCATTTGAGAGTAGCTTGAGAAGAAATGAAAGGTATTAGGGATAGTATGGGGTTCTGGAGTGATTGTGGGGGTGGGGTGAAGGTATTTGTGCATGTTCTATGCATTTAGAAGGTTTTCTGCATGGTAAATTGTGCATTTTTTTTAAAAAAAAATTGAGTTTGGGGGACTTTGAAGGGCCATGGGAGCTTCAGGAGCTACAAAAGTAGAGTTCAGGGACCTTTTGTGGTCTATGGATTGCACTTTGCCCTCCCTTGTAAACATACTATGTGGGAAGCATGCTCTTTTCTAGGAGGAGCAGTTGTGGTTAAACGCTGTTTTCAGCAACAGATTTGGCATAGCATACCACACCCCCTGCTAATTCTAGGAAGGAGGATGACCTCTGGACTCATAGAAATAGGTCTTTGTGATTTAGTTTCTGCAGAAAATAAAACTTTCATTCTAAAGTTCATTATATAATTAGTTAAGAACCTAAAAGATTGTTTTCAGAGTAAAAAGTAAAACAGACTACCAATGTCTGATTCATGGATAGAAATTGGCTATATTTGAATATTACAATTTTACATTTTGGGGGGAAAAAGTATCATTTTGTTTTTGAATGACAACTCTTAAGTATGCAGTCTCTTGACTAGCCAACAGAACATGCTTTTGGGAAGCTTTCCTTATGAATTTTGTAAAATTCCATTTAGGTCCTTGATTAGAACACATCTTCAGGCAGCATAAATAACAGAATGTACTACTTGCTCGTAACTAGCAACTTTCAACAGGAAAGTTCATGATGTGTTCAATTCATAAGGACAGGAAAGAAGGAAGCCTCCAACAAGCACATTTTAGCAGTTGTTCTGCATAAATAGTTTTAAATAATCTCTTGCAAAAAGAAAATAAAATTTGCTTTTAAAGTTTATCTAGAAAATTCGTGAACAACTTTCAGAGACTTGCTCAAAGTAGTGGTAGTATTTGTGCTTGAATTAAATAGGCCCTCTTTCATTTGCTCTGTTTTAGAGAACAAAACAGTATCTGCAGCAGAACAGCAACTTTGGAAGAAGAGTTTCTCCTTTTTTGAAAAAGGAATTCAAAACTTTGAGTCCATTGATGATGCAACCAATGCTGCTTTGCTTCTTTGCAATATGGGGAGACTAATGAGGATTTGTGCTCATGCTCATTGTGCTGCTGGGGGAGACTTTAAAAGAGAATTTTCCCCTGAAGAGGCTCTTTACTACAATAAGGTAAATAACTCCCACTGACCATACATTTGAACTGATTGCGGTTCCTAGGTAGAACTATTGGTCTTTATTGAGTCATGTCATCTTATGGTCACTGAATACCAGCAGTCAAACCTAACACATAGTTTTTAGTATCCATTGTGAGTTGCATAGACAGATATATATGTAAATCAGTATTCACTGTCTTTTCCATTGCACAATTGAATTTGTAGGCTATTGACTACTATCTGAAGGCCTTAAGATCACTGGGTAAAAGGGAAGTCCATCCAGCTGTCTGGGATTCTGTCAACTGGGAACTGTCCACTACCTATTTTACTATGGCAACTCTGCTGCAAGATTATGCACCATTATCTAGGAGAGCTCAAGAACAGGTAGTATATTTGAATGTATTATGTTGAAAACTGACCAGTGACTTAGTGTTCATGATGCAGAGTGAAAGGGAAGGTGTGTCAGAATAATATTATACAGAGTGAGTAACCAGAAAAAGTAATTACTGAATTACTGATAAAAAGTGATTCTGATTGCTACCAGTATGATTAGTACAGTGTTTTCCAAACGTCATGGGCCAGACAGCTTTTCATTAATTTTCTGAGGAAATACTGTTACATTGTTACCTAGATTCCAAAACCCCCAGTCCCAAACAAGCCATGTTAAGAGTATGATCCAGATACAAACAAACATAATGGGAGGAATAGAAGTGCTCCCTGCTTTTTGAAATTAAAACAATGCCAAAGCGCTGCAAAGTTGTTTAGTATTATACTTTGGAAAACACTAATGTGTTGCAAGAACATGATGTGAAAGAAAAGCAAATCCTATTCTTTGTAAATTTATAAATTTAAGAATTATCTTGTTGGCAAAGGCCCTTCCCCTGGAATATTGTGCTGTATCTAGTAGATATGTGTCTTCTGTCAAAAAGCTGTCTGATCCAATTGAAGTTCTGTCAGCAGAATAATTTTCAGTGATTCTTCCCCCTGCCCCACAACCTCTACATACTAGCTAGATTATTCAGTTACAAACTCTGTAACTATGTGCAAGCATGGTTAAAGAGTCCTATACAGTCCTTTGTCTTCAGTCCATGAAGGTCAGCAATGTTTCCAGCATTCAGTGGTGGATGAGGTGAGCAGGGCTTATGTGCATGTCCTTTTCATGAATTGTAGTCCTATATGCAAGAAGTTGAACACCCTGCATAGGGCTTTTGTGATATGAGAACAACTCTTTCTGTATATGTTCTTCCAATTAAATGCCACACTGGTAACACATGAGAATGAAAACCAGGTATAAGAGTCACTTTATTGTTGTCAGTGTCCTTTTCTTTCTTACTTGTAGCATAGAAATAGGGGGATTGTAAAGTGAACTGGTTTTGATAAATTTTGAAAGATTTTCCTTTGTGTTTTAGATAGAAAAAGAAGTTAGTGAATCAATGATGAAATCGTTGAAGTACTGTGATGTTGATACAATATCTGCACGGCAGCCCCTTTGCCAGTACCGAGCAGCTACAATTCACCACAGGCTGGCTTCCATGTATCACAGCTGTTTGAGAAACCAGGTACTTGAGAGATTCTGGCCTAATGTCTCTTTCTGTAATGAAGAGACTCTGCTAATGTAATTTTTCTGTGGTGGTCCAAATTTCTTACATGTCAGTTTGTGTTGAAGGACAAACATTGTGCCGAGGTATTTTAAAGCACAATAAATAAATAGATAAATTTTCACAATGAATTTCTTAGCTGTACTTTCTTGGCTTACATCAATATCTGTACTGCATTATTGATCTTCCTTGTTCTTATTTATTGGTCCTATAAGTGTGCTAGCACTGATGATTCAATGACAGTAGTATAATTATGTAACATTATTCTTATTCTGATCTAGTGGCAGTGCAAATCTGTAAAAAGCATTAGTCATGTCACAAGGAGAAACAGTCTCTGTATCCTTCCTTTCGATCACTCATTTTTTGTAATTATTTCAGCAGTTCTGTTAGCACAGGACAAGACATAGGGAAAGAGGAAGTTATGTACTATCATACTATCAAAAGTTGTTTGTTTATTCATATTTCTAACCATAAATTTTCTTGAAGGTTGGTGATGAGCATCAGCGTAAACAGCATCGAGTCCTAGTTGACCTTCATTATAGTAAAGCTGTGAAGTTTTTTCAGCTGCTCAAGGATGCACCATGTGAACTCCTTCGTGTACAGTTGGAAAGAGTAGCCTTTGCAGAATTTCAGATGGCAGGTAGGTTGGATGGTTGGTAAATATTATCCAGACTTGTTTTTGTAAAAAGGCAAAATGGTTAGCAGTTCTTCATTGTCTCTGCGGCTCACAAATGGGGCTTACATGTCTGTGCAGTGTGTTATTCAGAACCCTCTAGAGCTGTTGTGCAAGCATTTTAGCTGAAGCCCCTCCTCCCTGGTCTCTGTAATCAGCCCAGTTCCCATTCAGATCTTCAGTTCCTTTTTGTCTGCTGCATCATCATCAAAGGAACTGTTGGTGAGTTGTATTGCTTATTCTTAGTACTTTTCCTGGTCTGCCGACTGCATTTTGGTTTCTCTCTTTTGAATCTTGATTTGGCTTTGTCTAATGTTTGACTTGGACTATTTTTGGATTACATTTCTGGCTTGGGGATCTTCAGTTACAACTCCCTCAGCAGCTAAAATGCCTTCTGGTTTGTTCAAGAAGAGTACTTCCTGCAGGACATTCTCACTGTTTACTGTGCCTGGGAGAAGGCCACAGTGTGTGGGTCATGTGCTCACTGTAAAGCAGTGACCTGTCAAACATGGAAAAACTGTTCATATAGGCTTAAAGCATTCTTGTATGAAAAAGCCTTGACAGCTGTGGATGTGTTCTCTGATTCAAGATGTGGTTCAGTTCCACAATCCTCTTCTGCACTGACTGCCTTCAGTTCCTCAGTCCATCTCACTGTCAAAAGGTCTTTACATGACTCAGGTGCTAGAGACAGTGTCAAGGACCTGCTTCCAATTCAGCAGCTATTGCTGCAGAGTCATCAGTACCAATTGGTAAGGTTGAATTGGAGGCTCAGTCTTAAGTCCCCTCAACACTGGGATGATCTGTCAAATTGAAGACCTCTTCTAAACATCACTCTGAAAATTGAAGACATAAGAAGAAAAGGAAGGTGAAGGATGTTTTGAGGCCTAAGTCATCCACTCTGCAGTGTGGTTCAGCCCTCATGTATGAATAGGTACCAGAAAAGGAAGGATTGTTACTAGTATGAATAGAATCCCATTATTATTCTTCAGTTTGAGAAGCATGTGCAAGTCTGTCTATGGAGGAATCTCCTCAGATAGTTCAAATCTTCTTGGCTTCAGTGGGAGAGATAATTGAATTGCCTCATGATGCTCCACAGTTGTCCCCTGAGTTGCCATGCAAGGTCAAACAGTTCATTCCCCCTTACTACTCTCTCCACCAGAAAAGGAAGCTCCACTTCCACCTCCTCCACCTCAGTCAGCTCTACATTGGCACTCACCATCCTCTTTGTTCTTGCAGACTTATTGTAGGATGGATTCATCCACATCTAAATATGGAGGTTACTACTTCTGTTCCCCATACCAACAGTGCCATCACCGCTCTGGTCATTGGCAGGATGGACATGATTCTGTGGACTGAGGCCATAGGCAATACAAATGTTATCACCATCACCATGATTGCTCTCTGTATTACTGGCATGCTTGCTCCTCTTCCTTGGAGTTACATTATAAAGAATATGATGATGACTGGCAGCATTCTTGTGGTTCAAGACAACTTACTACCAATGGGAACCACCATGCTACCAACATAGTTCAAGGGAACTATTTCACCACCAAAGCTCCCAACCGTACCACCAACATAACCAGTATTGGTGATCCTATTGGGCTTTGTAGCCATCTCATTCTGTATCATGGCCATTGACTTTGGTACCAAGTGGACCATGATGTCCTCAACAGCAGAATGCAGAGTCTTCCTATGCATGTGCTGCTTCTCTAGCTCAACCTTCTGTTCAGCTTTTGGGTTCAGCTCAGCCCTTGAAGCTGCCAGCTCTCATATGCCTTTGGCGGGGCCAGGGCCTCCAAAATGAGTTCAAGGGGTTTCAAGCCCCCTTCAAATTTCTTGTTTTCTGCCCCATGCTAATAGGCATTTAATTCAGGATTTCTTGTCATTGGAGAATTTCTCCCTCCTTTTTGGGCATGCTACAAGTGCACTCCCCGCCAGCCACTTTTGGAGGGCATGAATCAGTTTCAGCTCATGTTGATGTTTGCACCTTCATGGAACAGATTATAAAGATAGTGCATCATGCAACTGGAAATGGAGCCTTAAGACCCCATATACTGCTAAATCCAAAGAAAGATCCTGATGTCAGTGCTTCTAGTGCCATCTCTCTTGAAGGTAGTGTGTAGGTCTTGGACTATACAAGGAGAGGATGACACCTTGGCAAAAGTCATCTGAAGATGATAAGTGGTTGGCAGGACCATTGCAAATCGAAGTCCACAGGCTAGCTGCTCAATAGGTGACCACTGCAAGGCACTGACTGCAGTAGTAAATGGTGATAGGGCAATAGTGCTTAGAAGCTGTTGTGGTCATTTGGATTGTCACACCAAGGTTGAATGACAATAGAGAACTTTCCTTCTAACAGGGAGACAGGTAACACGTTGGAACAAAAGCATAAAATGCATACAGTTGTGAAGAAATTCAGATTCAGATCTCAAGGCCACTTGTCCCAATCCCTTTATGAATGATCTAAGCAATCTTTGGGACTGACATGTCCTTTTAGTCCTTTGACATCTAGATGCTCCAGAACACCTATGCTTCTGCTGTCTTCACTACAGAAGTTTTGACAGCTGCCAAGTTACCATTTGCAGTCATATTGCAAAAAGTCTGGTGACCAGGACAAATACCATCCTTGGCTGCTCTGTCCATCCCCTTCTCATCACCACTCCTCTCTTCTGCAGCAGACTACGAGATTGACATCATGCCTGGACTGTTATAACATTTGATCACAGGGTTCTAGATATTGCGTGGAAGGGTTATGCCATAGAATTTGGGGATTCCCTCCAGTGGGGGTAGTCTACACTACTCTCCCATCTGACACACTTCTCAAGGAAGTCAACACTTTTCCCCTTAAAGATGCTATCACACCCATCAGCACTCTCTCCATCCCATTGATGTTTTTCCTCCCACTATTTCATCATGTCAAAGAAAGTTGGAGGCCTTCATCTCATCCTATACCTGAGGGATGTCAGCTTTTAAAACCAGCCCAGATTCTTCTAAATGATCACTCTCAGTACCATTACGCCTCTGTTCAAGAAGGAGACTGGTTTGCAAAGTTGGATTTTAATTACACCTGCTTTCATATCATGATCTGACTGTTGCACTAGCACTTTCTCCGATTTGCGATAGAAAGAAGAGCTTGTCATTTCTGCGTCTTTTCTTTTGGATACTGTACCTCATGTCTTCATGAAGTGCATGGCAGTAGTGGCTGCTTGGTTCAGGCAACAAGGTGTCATATTTCCTTACATTGATGATTGGTTCCTTGTTCCTCATTCCAAGGTATGCCTTCCTGCCAACACTGTGCCTCCTTAACCAGTTGGGGCTGATCATGAATCATGACAAGTCTCATTTTCAGGCATCCCACATTGTCAAACACATCTGTGCCATTGTCGACTCCCGTGTTTTGGCTACTTATCTGCCAGACTAGCAAGAGAGGGTCAAGAACCTGACAAAAGTTGTCCTACAGTGCTGGTGCACTCACAAAGTAAGCACCAAGGATATTCAGGTGCTTCTTGGGTTCATGATCTCCATTACATTAGTAACTCTGCACACATGACTTCAGATGCATACTCTGTAGGCCTGGTTCTTCTCCTGCTTCAACCCTCTCTTTGACTCTTTCTGGATGTATCTCATCATTCCAAGGGCTATCCACTGATCCTGGAATGGTGTGTCGATCCCAGGAATGTCCAAGTAGGCGTGCCATACCTTTCTCATCAATCTGTGATATCAATGACCACAGATACTTCTATGGAAGGATGGGAAACTCACATGGAAGGGTTCTCAGTCAGGGGTTACTGGAAAGATGAAGAGAGCAATCTCCACATCAACCTCCTCAAGATACTGGCTGTAGAGAAAGCCTTGTGAGCCTTTGAGGTTCTTCTACATGGCAAAGTTGTTCAGGTAGTCTCCAACAACACCAGGATGGTATACTACCTGAACAAACAGAAACAAGATTGACCACCCCGCTTCATCTAACACTCTGTCTGTGGGATTGGTTCATTGACAGGAATTTCCATCTCTTTGATCCATTTCTCAGGAGAGGAGAATGTCTCAGAGGATGGTCTCAGCAGAACACTGATCTCTTGCCAAATGGACTTTGTCCCAATATACTTCACACTGTCTTCAAGAATTAGGGCACTCTGAACGTGGATGTCTTCACATCAGCACAGGACAGGCAGTGCCACACCTACAGCTCCAGGAGACATAAGTGGAAGGGTTCTTTCAGTGATGTCTTCCTATTTCACTGGGGAGGCTCCATCGTGTATGTTTGTTTCTCTTTGTCACCAGGGTGATTGTCAAATTTGGATGGACAAGGCAAAGTGCATCCTGATCGTGCAGTGCTGCGCCGGACAGCTATGGTTTGCCTCTCTGCTCCACCTTGCTCAGGGTTCCTACTCCAGGCTTCCAGAGAAACTAGATCTCTGGACACTGCACAATGGGTGAGTGAGTTATCCAGGCCTGGACACTCTCAGGCTGACAGCTTTGAGTGCATGTCTTTTGACTCTCTTTCAGCTCCAGTTCAACAGGTCATTGCAGCCGCACTTCGGCCTGCTACCCTGCAAACCTGTGCTTACAAATTGACCCAAGATTTTGTCCTTTTTGTCACCCAGAGGGACCTCTCCAATCCAAGCACAAGTCCCTACTGTGTTGGAGTTTTTCCTATCACTATCCAACAGATGTCTCTCTCTCTCTCTCTCCATCAAATGTTACCTGGCAGTAATTTTCACCAACTTTCAAATCATTGGCAAGCCTTCCTTCTTCCAGAACCCATTGATTAAGAGGTTTCTGAAGCGCAAGAACAATCTACATCCACTGGTGTTGGGATCTACACTTAAGTGGAGCCTGGAATTGATCCTTTCACAGTTTTCCAAGAAACTGTTCAAGCCAATGGTGGTCTGTGACATTCATGTCACAGATGACCTGTCTTCTTGGTGGTGATTACATTAGCCAGGTGAGCAAGAGAGCTGTGTGCCCTTTTTGTGTACCCACCACACTTGCAATTCCCAAAGGACAAAGTGGTCCTTAGATCAGAGATTTCCTTTCTTCCAAAAGTGATATCAGCCATTCATTTAAACCAGGTTATTGTTTTACCTGCATTTTGCAGAATGGTACAACTGGCTTGAACCATACACTGTGAACTGTGGCCTTTTATGGCAATGGGACTGCTGACTTTTGCAAGTGTCAAAGCTCTTTGTGTGCTACTCCTCGAACAAGAAGGGTCTGGATGTGTCATCTCAACACCTCTCCAGATGTATGTCTTTGACCATCTACTTGGCCTCAGAACTGGCAAAGAATGACCCCCCAGTTCATGTGTGTAGCCATTCCACCAGAGCTATGGCTGCTTCACCAGCCTCCTTGAAAGGTTTGTCTGGGGGACATTTGCAAGGCAGCTATGTGATCTCAGTCCTTGACATTTATCATTCACTATAGGCTGGATGCCAGATCCAGGGTTGATGTCACCTTTGTGATGTTCTCTTGTGTTGCATTACACTTCCGCCTCCTGTGGTGAGTAGCTTGCTAGACTCCAATTTGTGTGAAAAACAGAGACCGCAAATAAGAACAAGTTGCTTAGCTGCATCTGTAGTTCTTTGAGGTCATCTGTGAACTCGCAAACAGTTGCCCATCCTCCCTTTGGTATGTCATGCTCTCTCTCTTCTTAGTTCTTTGCCTCCTGCTTCAGCATCCAGGGAACTTAGGGTTTGAGCAGGAATTGCTCTGGTCACGTGGACCAGGGGGAAGGGGCTACTGCAAAATACTTGCATAACAGCTTTAGAAGGTTCCGAATGTTGCATTTGTACAGCTTCATTAAACCACATTTGTAAGAATTCATAGATGACCACTTGAAGAATTATGGTTACAGGTAAGCAACCCTTCCTTCCTTGGCATGCAATGGAATTTACTGTTTGTTGCTTTGAGAAAATACAATTTCTGAAAACGTTATCAAGAAGAAACTATGTAACTGAGGAGTGTTCAGTTTATTAATGTTTTTCTTATTACAACTGTAGGTCAGAACAGCACTGGTGGGAAGTTAAAGACTTTATCTGGGGCTTTGGATATTATGATACAGACTCAGTCTGTCTTTCAGCATATCAGAAAAGAGCTTGTTGCAGAACATGAGCAGGTATCTAATTTTTGAGTATCTTATGTGACAAGGATAATTAGTGACAAAGTTTATCTAGATTTTGAATAATGTTTTAATAGTTAAGTACAAGTATTTACTAAGAGTTGTATGTAACAAGGACGGAAGCCAATTTTTAGTTATTTGTAGGGTTTTCTTTGTTCTTTGTTTTATAGTTTTGATAGATGTTTGTGGTTTTGTTAGTTATTTTTTGGATTTTATTTGTATTGTATTATGATAGCTTCTCTGCATTTGCGAGGGTTTGGGGCATAGAACCCTCATGAAAGTGGAAAAACCACAAATAAGTCCCTTCCCCTGCGATTCCCTTCCCATTCCCTTCCAGAGCTTCCTGCCCCCGTTCCTTTGCCTCTAGCCCCCACGTTGGGGCGGGGGAGACAATGTTAAAAGGCTTACTGGTACTTTCCCCTCAGACAGAGAAGAGGGGAGTTTTGGAGTACTAATTACTTTCAGCGGCCATCTTGAAAAAGGAGGGGTAAGAGCAAAGAGAGCACCAGATCAATCAGCAGCTAACACACAGCAAAATGTGCAACCACATGACAGAGAGGCCATGCCTTCAGTAGTGAGAAGGGGCTTTCCTCACCCAAATGGAAAAAACGTCCATTTTAAACACAAACCTCGCAAGCCTTGGGTGAGGAATGCAAGGAACAGGAGGAGGAAAATGCAGGGAAGCAAGCATGTACCTTGCAAATAATCAAATTCGCAAAGGTGAAACCTATGAATGTGGAGGGAGGACTGTTTTATTACCGTATATAGTCCCGTATAACACGACTTCTTTACCCCCAAAAAACTTTTCAAAAGTGGGGGGGTCGTATTATACGCTGGATTCTTCCCCACGCCTGGAAAGGAGCTCTGCCGCCGCTGCCATTCCTGCCCCCCCAGCTTCCCCCGCCCGGGAAAGAAGCTCTGCCGCCGTTCCTTCCCCCCCGAGCTTCCCCCGCCCAGAAAAGAAGCTCCACCGCTGTTCCTCCCCCCCGAGCTTCCCCGCCAGGAAAGAAGCTCCGCCGCCGTTCCTTCCCCCCCCGAGCTTCCCCCGCCTGGAAAAGAAGCTCTGCCGCTGTTCCTCCCCCCGAGCTTCCCCCACCGGGAAAGAAGCTCCGCCGCCGTTCCTTCCCCCCCGAGCTTCCCCCGCCCGGAAAAGAAGCTCTGCCGCTGTTCCTCCCCCCTGAGCTTCCCCCGCCGGGAAAAGCTCCGCCGCCGTTCCTTCCCCCGAGCTTCCCCGCCCGGAAAAGAAGCTCTGCCGCTGTTCCTCCCCCCGAGCTTCCCCCGCCGGGAAAGAAGCTCCGCCGCCATTCCTTCCCCCCTCCGAGCTTCCCTCGCCCGGAAAAGAAGCTCTGCCGCTGTTCCTCCCCCCGAGCTTCCCCCGCCGGGAAAGAAGCTCCGCCGCCATTCCTTCCCCCCTCCGAGCTTCCCCCGCCCGGAAAAGAAGCTCCGTCGCCGTTCCTTCCCCCCAGCTTCCCCCACCCGGAAAAGAAGCTCCGCCGCCGTTCCTCCCCCCAGCTTCCCCCGCCCGGAAAAGAAGCTCCGCCGCCATTCCTTCCCCCCAGCTTCCCCGCCGGGAAAGAAGCTCGGCCACCGTTCCTCCCCCCAGCTTCCCCCGCCAAAGGAGCTCCGCCACCGCCAAGGTGAGGGTTCTTGGTCCCACCTTTGTAAAGTCCTCCTCCAGCCATGTGCTCTGCTCCCTTCTCCTTGATACTCTCGCCGGCTGCCCAGGTGAGGGTTTTCAGTCCCACCTTTGTAAAGTCCCCGTCCAGCCATGTGCTCTGCTCCCTTCTTGATACTCTTTATTTGGTGCTTGTCCAAATTTTATATGGGTTTTGCCCCATTCCAAGAGAGTGAAATGCGTTTCCTGAGGCTTAGGTTGCTGCCGAGCCCCTCCCCCGGCCCGCCAGATGCTTGCAGGCTCACTGGGGAGGGTGGGCCCCGGCTCCAACTCTGAGGAGGCTGCCGCCCCTCCTCCCACATTTCAGGAAGTTTCAGCAACATTCCAGCAGCTGCTGGAGAAAAACTGCCCAGAAAAACATGCCTCTTTCACCTGTCTGGCCCGTCCTTGGTAATAGGATACAGGGGTGGTCTTATACGGCGAGTATATCCTAAACTCTATATTTTTACTGGAAAAGTTGGGGGGGGTCGTCTTATACGCCAGTCGTCCTATACGCGAGTATATACGGTACGTGTTTGTAGTTTTATGTATTGTTTTGTAGCTTTGCTGTTTCTTTGTCTATTTTTTCTTTCTTTTAATAAAAATTATCCTCCTCCTCCTCCTCCTCTTATTATGTAATCACATTATATGATCAATTTTATGATCTCTGAGTTGTTAGGTGGTATTTGGGTAGTCACACGATCCCAAAACATGACAGTTTGTTTTTAAGTCCTATGAATCACCTACACGTTTAAAAAATCCTGTATAGTAGTTACCTACCCATTCTAATACTGCGTTTAATATTTAATAACTCACATTATTTAACCATCCAAGTTTTTCACAAATAACCTTATCTGTACAGAGACTTGAGGATAACAGAAACAATCCTGGAACAATGCCTGCTGAAGATTCCTCCACTAGCCTCAATAAGGAAGAAGTATTGAAGCTCCTTGGAATATTTGAATCTCGATTGTCCTTTCTCCTCCTTCAGTCCATCAAACTGCTTACATCAACTAAAAAGAAAGTTGGGTAAGTGCCCACCAGCTTACAGTATGATTTTTCTCTGTCTTCTTTCACAGATTGAGCTTTGTAGCCAAACAAGTCTGAATGCAAAGAAAATAGACACTATTTTGTTCTGCAAACACATCAGAGTTATTGCTATAGTAGGTGAGGTTTCATGTGAAAGATTGCACAGATGTTTGCGTAGGTATGTTTGCACAGGTACATGGAGTATTCAGGATATTAGGAAAAAAGAAGGGAATTGTTATTATTATTATTGGTAGAGGAAGATCCGAATAAAGATTAATAAGTAGAATGAAGTAATTCATTTATTTATTTATTCATTCAGTTTATATCATGCCTTTCTGCCACCAAGGAACTGGAGGTGGCTTACAAAATTTAAAATAGAAGCTGGATGAAATGTACACTATGAAAGTTAAACAACAGTTTAGAATATAATTAAACAACACTAGAAACACATCACATCTTATCAGCACTACTCCACTATATGATTTAAAAATCAGTCCAGTGCCTGCTTAAACAAGAAGGTCTTAATCTGCTAGCAGAAGATCAGCAGGGAAGGGCTAACTGCACCTCCTGTGGAAAGGAATTCCACAGCCTAGAAGCAGCAACTGAGCAGGTTTTCCCCTGTGTCATTTCCAAACGAGTATGCGATGGTAGTGAGACTGAAAGCCCTAGCCTTGAATCTTAGATTTGGACCCAAGCCATGTAGGGCTTTAAGGGTCATAGCCAGCATTCTGAATTCTGTCCAGAAACATATTGACAACCAATGCTCCCTATAACCAGCCCCAGTCAGCAGTCTGGCTGCAGCATTTTGGGCCTGCTGAAGATTCTGAACAATTTACAAAGGCAGCCCAACACATAGTTTGTTATAGCGATTCTAATGGGATGTAATCAAAGCATTTGTTACTGTAGCCAGATCTGACTTCTCAAGGAATGCGTGCAGCTGATACACAGGTTTTAACTGTGCAGACACACTTCTGGCCACTGTCAAAACCTGTGCATCTAAACGTGGGTCTGAGTCCAGGAATACACCCAATTTCAGGTGGAGTGGAACCTCATCCAGCACAGGCATAGCACAGCATAGCACCCCTATTCCCTGATTTGCCCTATGACTGACCAGAAACACCTCTGCCTTGTCTGGATTAAGTTTCGGTTTATTCACTTCTATCAAGTCCATTACTGATGGCTGACACTGGTTTAGTAAAGAAACAGCTTCCTTGGAGTTAAGTGGGAAGGAAAGATAGAGTTGGGTGTCACCTACTGGTGACATTGATCCCCCAAACTCTGGATGACCTCTCCCAGCAGTTTTATGTAGATATTAACCAGCATAGGGGACAGTGCCAAGTCCTGAGATACCCCACAGGCTGGTGGCCAAGAAGTCAAATAGGCATTCTGCAGCACCACCTTCCAAGTTTGCCCCTCCAAGAAGGAGCAGAACCACTATAAAACAGTGCTCTGAAGTCTCATCCCAGAAAGGTGGCCGAAAGGATACTGTGTTTGATGGTATTAAAAGCCTCTGAGAGGTCTAGAAGAACTGATAAGGTGACCAATGCTGTCTGTGGCCTACAGCCAGACTTGAAACCAAATTGAAATGAATCTAGACATTTTGTTTCATTCAGGACTCCCTGGAGCTATCCACCAGATGTACTAGAACCTTGCCCAGGAACTGTCTAGTATGTTGGGATTCAGGAAGGGTTTTTCATTGATGGCCTCACTACAGCTTCTTTTGGTCAGGATGGAAAGTTTGCCTTGCTGGGGCGATGCATCTGTCACTCCACTTTCTCACTCAACCAGTCTTTTTCTACTTGCTTGAAGTACTAGGAAGAGCATGTGATCCATTATTCATGTGATAGCACTCTGTGACAAGGCCTGCTTTTGCTCCTCACAGACTGGTATGGCAGCTTCCCCCTCATCCAGTCTGCTAAAGCACCTTGCCACTTTATACAGCTCTGGCCTTCCTGTTAAAACACCATCTTTGTGTAAAAAGGGCAAAGCTTTTCAGTGTTATTTAATGATTTACTTATCTATGGTAGCATGTTTCTGTCTGGTTAGAACTACTGAAAATTATTCAGCTGAGTCAAAATTTATAAAAATATACTATAATCTTTATTAAAATGACAAACAGAATAAAGTATTGGTTTTGTATGTACATCCAGGCTCCAACAGATCTTCAGAATGCATTTAAACAGTTTCTTACATCTTTACATCAACATAAAGGCACAGGTCTCTCTCTCACACACAGAGCCCTCTGGCTACCCTTTTGCCACAGGCTGTTTCCAAACCTGGGTCACTCTCTCTGACTAGATTCAAAAGTAGGTTGATTTCTCTCCTCCCCTTATCTCTAGGCTTTCTTTGAGAAAAGATACCCCTTCCATTCAACTCCCCCTTGGTTGACTGAAATCTTCCCTAGCTGAAGGACTCACACTTAGTCCTAGCTCCGTGAAGTCTAACTCCCCAAACCAAATCAGTTTGTCTGCTATTTATGCATTTTTTTCTGAGGCCTCCAACCCTTCCTTCACATTAAAGGACTAGTTTTTTTCTGGAGTGGCCATTCTGGTTGCTTGGCAACCTCTTACTAGGTGGCTTCTCTGATGCCTAGGATAGCTACTCCCCTGACTTTGTCACACCTTCATCTCTCCAAGGATCCTGTCTTCATCCTTAAGTTGCACAGATTGAACTGTGTTCAATAACATGGGACAAGTAGGAGCAAAGGTTACATCCACTGGATTTGTATCAGCTGCAGCATCCAAGTCAGAGTAGATCAGAGTGATTTTATCCTCAAAGTGTAATGCATATTCTTTGCAGCAGGCTGTTGAGTGGTCTGTGTGCTGTTCTTGTGGGGTAGAATGTAAAGGACTGCTGGCCACACAAGACAGCTCCACTGTGCGACATTACAGATGCAATGGTGGTAGAGAAGAAGGATTTCTTCACTGCCACCAGCACTATGGCATCATCTTTCCAATGAACTCTAATTGGTGTTCAGTTGGACTTGCTCCAAGGTTTCTGACATCATCTAGTCTCCATTCTACTCACTGCATCACTGCTAGCTAGCTCCCTAGGGGCTTGCTTGGCTCCACTCTGTGAGAAGGGATGCTTAGGAGCAATCATGTCTACCCTTCTAGCCATTTCTCCATTCCAAAGGTCAGCCAGTGCAGCACAGAAAACTAAGTCTAGAATGTGGCCAGCTACATCAATGGCTCCAGATATTACTTGGGACAGATCTGTCATTGTCATAGAGGATGTGAAGTGCTGAGCTGGACCCAACAGAGAGGTCTCTGCATGGATGTTGAAGACGGTACTATGGACTGTGGGATGGGGTATCTGGTAGACCAATACAGCTGCCCCTTCTTACCCCCCAAACACTGCCTGCTGCTGGAGCTTGGTGAATGATGGGGACAGTGAAGTAATCCTTTGCATGCCTCACTGCTGTGCTTTAATGTGTTTTAATGTGACCATATGCTGTCCTGTTCATTAAGTGTAAGTGCTGGTCACTAGAGTATCATCACCCTCAGTGTCCTAGTCTCCAGATGCCATTAGGCAGCAAGGGATAGGAGTCCCAGTTTGTCTCATTGACCCAACTGGAGACACAGGCCCTGAAAGGCACACTGGTAGAAAACATTTCCTTGCAAGAAAGATAGTATCTCTGAGTCAGATCTCTAGCCAGTCAGGTGCTGTACCACATTATCTAGGTCAGTGTCATTTAGGTCTCAGTGCTTCATGACAAGTTAATTTTCCCATCCTTGTTAAACCATGAAAAATATGGATATTAATACAGCATTAAATAACAGGACCAGACCAGACCAGACCAGAAATCAGAGTAGGTGAGCAACCAAATATCTAAACTTGATGGAGGAGATTCAAAAGTGGAATGGCCTCTGTGCCTCTTTTTCCCATGATGACTGGCAATACCCCTAGTCATATCATCTCTTTGTCTCTCCCCATAACCATGAGTGTCAGGCCATGCCTCTTGAATCTTCCTCCCTGTGCCTCTTTCCCTGTGCCTCCCAGCTTCACTGTACAATGCATGTATATTTACCCTACAAAAAGAAATCTAATTACCGTACATAGCCAGGTTTTCTCAGTAAGGGGAGAATCACAAGACTTCAACCAACCTCCAAATTTCTCTGCTTGGGCAGAAGCCCACAGACAAGCTGCTCTAGTCAGCACTCTCAATTTTAAACAAGTCCTACTACCATTCACTTCTCATAAGAGAGACTGTCCAAACTTCCCCATCTCTACTGAAAAAAATCAGTGTTTAAATTATTTTTCCCCAGATGCTGAGCCAATAAGGTGCACAGAGTTACCTATAATCTATGTAACTAATAAGAACAAATATGTAATTAAAGTAATAAAAATAGTCCCTGCAAAGCCTTAAAGTTGCTGTCAGATGGTAGTCTGTGTGCTGCAACTGGTAGACTGGACAAGATCTATCATGTCTGGCATTAAACTGTTACTAGGTTGATATAGTCAAATGGAGGTATCAAAGGGATCTTGACTTTGCATTTTTGTTGTACCAAAACTGCAAGAGAAAAACATTGAAGTATTAGTTGTCTACAAATTTCTTCATATGGAATAATTAGCAATCAAAATCTTTCTGGGGCTTGTGTGTATATGTTTCATGGCACCTAGTAGCTGAGGCATTTTGTCTGAAAAGTAACTGCTAGTCATATAGGAGGTGAGTTGGAGGACAGAATAATGGCATAGGTTTCATAGCCGTTACATTAGAATCTTCAGTGTCCACAAGATGGCAATATAAATACAGAAGACAATTTCTATTTCATAGCTAACTCATTTGTTACATAATATGTCAGTACTGGTATTTGTCTCAGCTCTATAGTAGAATATTGTACAGGCTTGGGGAAGCTGATAATGCCACAACAGAATATTTAGAATTTCATTCATTCTGCTTTTTGGAATTATCTTCAGCTTTCTCCCAAAGGCTCTATGTGTAAAGATCCAATGGCATTATATTTTAATTTTTCAAATACTCCCATAATGGAAACCGAAGGCTGTTAAAAATACTGTATTGTGGCTGGAGCTATATCAGGATCATACTTGTAGTATTGCTTAGTTTCCCCCGGTATAGCTACATATGGAGCTGCTCACAGAAGGTGAATGCTATCTGTCAAAATAACTGCTTTTTATGTGCCAGCAAGAACAAGCACCATACCAGGATTGCCAAGGGGGCTGTGGCTGCCTGCAGTTAGGATGGGGTTTTTATCTTCAATTCCAGCTGTGGTTTTGTTCCAAGGATGGAATGCTACCACTTAATAATATGGTCTAATTAGCGTCAATCTTTTAGTACTGGGGAGGTTACTCCAAAATATTTTGTTTGTTTGTTTGCTTGTTAGGGATCAAATGAGTGTCTGAAGTGGTGAGCTGGTTTGCATGTCCATGTATATATATCTTGATCCCTTACAGGTGAATGTGTGAACAAACTCCCTTTAATACATTCTGTTTGTCATTCCACAGTAGTATCTATAGCACACACAGTTAGCTCATGGTATGATGAATTCAGACTGGTTTCATCAGGCAGTTTCTGGGAGAGGTACGAGTCTTATAGAAAGAGATGCTTGATTGAAAAGAGAGAGCAGAACAACTATAAGAAAAACAGCATTCTAGTGAAGGCAGTCACTATGCAGTATTGAATTGTTCTTATGTATGCAAGAAGGTATACTTCATTTGTAAAGATGAAGGTCACCTCCACCTAATTTCTGAGGTATCTGAGCCATTTCAGTTAGAAATTTTGTACAGAAAGGTCAGGGCTAGTTACAGAGGGGATTCTGGCAAGTTTCTGAGATACTAAATTGTAATTTCACCCTGACTGCTAAAACAAATACACAGATCCATGGAGGTTTTAATGATGAGAGTATATTTGAGGATTCTTCAGATGAGCACAAATTCATTAAGATGTAACTTTAAGAACATATGAATAGCCATGCTGGATCAGTCCAAAGGCTATCTAGTCCAGCATTCTGTTCACAGTGGCTTTGGAGAAGACCACAGCTATGACATGAGTGCAATAGCAGCCTCTTTGGTTCCCTAGCAAGTGGTAATAGCTTGTCCTGTCTATGACACTGATGGTAAAATATAGTTGTCATGACTAGTAGTCATTCTCTAACCACTTTTACCATACAGGTTGGTGTCATAATTACATCTTGTGGTAGTGGATGCCATCCATATTTGCAGGGTGTGATGATGAACTTTCTTTCATGTAACTTAAATTTTCCACGATTTTAGCTTCATTCTCTTTTCCATTTTTCTAATATTGTGTGGAAAGAAAAGTAGCTTCTCCCTATTAACTTTTTATGTATCATGCATAATGTTATATACCTCTATTATATTCGTCTATACTTGCCTTTTTTTTTGAAAACCAAACAGCCACAAACATTGTAATCCTTCATCCTTGATAGTTGCTTCAGCCCATTGTTCTTTTTGATTCTTTTCTGTACTATTTCTTGCTGTGTCGTTTTTGAAGTGGAATAACCAGTATTCCAAGTGAGGTCATACTGTATAATTAAATAAAGGCATTGTGATATTGGTAGTTCCATTTTGAATTGCTTTCCTAATGATCTGTAACATAGAATTTGCCTTTTTCACATTTGCTGTGCATAGGGGTTGCTGTTTTCATCAAGTTATGCAGCCAAGCACCATGGTCTGTTTACTGGTCAGTCTCTGCTAGATCCCATCATTATATAAAAGAAGTGGAGATTTTTTTGCCCCACAGTGTATCACTCTATACTTGCATTTATTAGACTCCATTTGAGTGTCTGCTCCCAAAGCTGTGAGACATCCTTTTGTCATCTGTTACTGTTTTAAACCCCTTAAATTGGTTAATTCATTGTTCAGTTGTAATTCCAGATTGTTCATGAGCAAACTAAAAAGCACTATTCCTATATAGATTCTTAGGTGAACCCACTGTTTGCATCTCATGAACTAATCACTTTGCTTCCTCTTTAACTTGTAACGTGTCCATAAGAAGACCCTATCCTCTTATCCCAAGGCTGCTAAGTTTGCTCTAGGAGTCTTTGATGAGGAACTTCATCAATTACGTTTTGATTAAAGGACTTTTGCTAGTTGTAAATCAGCAGTGTCTATAAAGTCACCCCATCCACATACTTGTTACTACTCTGAAAGAACTTTAAAAGGCTAAGCAGACCTTTGGTAGAACCTGTTCTTCTGTTTAATTAGTAATTTTATCTTTAATAATGCTTTTTACCATTTTACCCAGAACAGATGTTGAGCTAACTGAACCTGTAATCCCCCCTCCCTCTGTATTAGTGTTTATCAGTATGGAGAAAAGCTGTCTATGGTTATGTTATCATATTATGTTGTTTTTGTGAGAATGGTGGCCTAGTGACAGAAAGCTTCTGAAGAGAGAAAGGGGGCAGTTACTTTAAATTTTCAGGGTGGAGGTCAGACCAGGTAAATTCATTCTGTTTGATATGAGTATTTTTAAACTCTGATTTAAACCCTGGTTGAAGAGTAAGTTAGATTTTGGCTGATGGTGTTCAAAGAAATTCTCTGAATATAGTCAGATTCTGTCATTAAATATTGATTGGAAGATGCCAGGCATTATTAATTAATTCATTACTGTAAAATGGTGTCCTTATAAAAGATGGCATGTTTCATTTCTTCTCTAAGCCCAAAAGTACTAGGCTGCCAGAGCAGTTTTAAAATATTAGATGTCAGAGTAAAGAACTCTTCAATATAGCGGTAAGGAGTTCCAAAGGAATGGGAGAATTTTTTTTAAGGAAAAATGTCCACAAGGCTGTAGCCAAAGGAAGCAGGTTCCACACAACCAAGAATTTCAGTTTGAATTTTTTAAGAATTTGGGGATGGATGACATTTAATCCTGGTGGTTGATTCAGTTTCAGTTTCTCAGTAAGGTCTAAAAGTTGTTACTACTCACTTTGGTTCCTCATATTCCCTGAATATGTCACTTCACAATTCTGCAGTAAACAAATACACAGGAAATTCATGGGGCACCTCTGCAATTTCCATATCCTTCTTCAGTATTTTTTTTACTTCTCTTGATAAATTATGATAAATTAGAAAAGCAATGATATAAATAAAGTAGGTGTTGGCCCATTATGACAAACCAAGTAATTGCAGAAATTTCCATGAGAAAAAAACTATGACATAAATGGAATTGAATTCTGGATTTAAAATTTACATTGAATATTGGCCTTAAGAATTACTACAAAATGTTATACATGATGCCTATTAAATAATGTCAAATATACAAAACAAAACAGGATATTTGCTGGAAATGTAAAGAAAGTAGAGGCACTTTCTTTCATATGTGGTGGCTTTGTCTTGTACCTAAAAGATATTGGAAACAAATATATATGCTAATTTCCAAAAATTTTGCAACAAAACATAACAGAAGCCAGAGTTATATCTGTTGAATATGATAGATGACTACCATATATTAAAAAAAACACTCAAAATTAATATTATACTTGGTCACAACAGCAAGAATTAACTATGCACAAAAGTAGAAATCAGATGAAAAGCCTCTGATAGATGACAGGTTATTAAAAATAATGGTCATGATGGAAATGGAGAAACTGATAGTGTTACTGAAAGAAGCAGCTATTCAAAAGTTTGAGAAAGAGTGGGATCCAACTCTTGAATATATTAGAAAGAGAATAAGTTTGTCAACAAAAATAATTGTAAAGATACTTAAAGTATCAAACTCTCAGAAAAAATAGTATGTTATATACTAAGTAATTAAAATTTGGTGCTTTTGATACAAAGAGATTAATGTGGAGGAAAAATTATAATTTGTTATAGAATAATTCCATGTGAAAAGCAGTATGATGAAACATAATGAGGGAAAAGAGGGAAGGATAGAAATAAGGGAGAAAGGAGGGGTGTTGCGTATTTTAATGTGAGAATATTTGTAAAAAAAATGGAAGAAAATGGTATATGTTGATCTATATTTGGATATATTTATTTTATTCTTCAATAAAAATAATTTAAAAAATAAATGGAATTGGATTCTGACAAATGAGAGGTATATTTTAATTTTAAAAAAATGGAAGTAATGCATAATTTTGGGAGCACTGATGAAAACATGAATAATAGGGTCAGGATAAGGAAATTGGACTAAGGATTAAAGTTATACTAAATTTTTTATGATTTGCTCACATAATGGGATCATCCCTTACTCCTAAAGTTACTTTGCTGAAGTATAAATAGGAGACTGAACATGTGAATAGACTCACTGTCCCCGCCCAATAAGCAGTGGTAGGAAGGTTTGCATGACTATATGCTCTAGTCCAAAAAACTATAAGCAGAATTCCATATGCAGTATGGGCTTTCGTATCTGTCAGAAAGGTATTCCTAAGGCCTTGGGCCAACCCAAGACCAACTGCCAACTGCACTTGGCAGTTGCAGGAGATGTAACATGGAAAGATGCAGTGGGAACATGGATTTAGTGGAAATACAGAGGGTGCTTCCCCTTGGAAAAGCAAGAATGCCTTCAGCTCCTGCTGTTGAATCCAAACCATTATTTGCAGAATTAAATATTTATAAACTTGGCTAGCAGATTAACCTACTCCTCCCTTTCTCCCCCAGGGCTAATAGTGAAGAAGAAGAAATCTTGAAGGCCAATAAGAATGTTTACTCACTTCTTTTGAGGTCTGCAGCAAAGAAAAACTTGACTCTTCTAGAAAGAACAGAAGCTGTTTTAAACCTACTGCAACAGTTGACTCAGGACAATGAAGGCAATAATTTGGGAAATCAGTGACCTAACTTAACGCTGATCCACATTGCAGCAATTGAATCAGTGCCTTGCTCAAAAAGGGATTTGTTGTTCTGTATGGGCTGCTTGATTTTATTTATATTGTTACATATTTATAAGATTGTACAGCTGGAAAAACAAACCATCACTATATTTTGTATGCTGTTATAAGTTAGTGTATTTTGGTTTCTCATTTTAAAGTGCTAAAACAGAAATGTACAGTTAATTTACCTGCATGGTAATGGATTTCACAGAATTCTAAAGCAGAGTGGTTTTGCTAACATAGTCATGTTCCAAGAAAATTTAATTCAGCTGTTTTTGTAAACATCATTGATAAACCAAACTTCTTTTGAAGCACATCTGCCATTAGTGTTAATTGAACCATCAGTTTCTATTTAGATGAACACCACTGTAGCACCTACCATATTCCTCCAAATGTGCCTTCCACTTCAATGCAAAACTTAAGACAGACATTACCCATGAAAATGGACTGGGCTTCTTTTTACCTTAATCACTCTTACTCCCCAAAATGTGAATAAAGAGTTGTGTATTAAAAGTTTTTTGGGTTTTTTAAATTAAAAATGTGTCTTGCATATAAGCATTTATTTGCTTTTGTGTTGTGGTATGTTCCTGCTCCCAAACCTCAGGTGTGTCATTGTACCCATATTCCAGATTATGCATGTTAATTGCAGCTAAAACAATGTCTCCAGGCAGCTAATGACTTACATATTTTAGTCTGGGATCTGAGTACACATACATTTGGTGTACAATGGGAGTTCTAACATCTTTGAGCCATTGGAAACAGTTGGAATGTTGAATATGGCATCACAAAATGGCTTCTGTTGTTGCAAGGCAAGTACAGAAATCAATGCTAAAAGACAACCTAAAAAACATAGTTTGAGTTCCAAAATACCAACCACCTCCTTATAATCACATTCTCCTCTATTGTGAAAATTGCCCCCTTACTCTACACTTCTAGCTCATGAGGCATACCCCAGTCATTCTTCTCATTGGATCACCTCCAAACATGCATTCACTTTCTGGTTCACCCTTCAGCCTGTACACAAAATATCTCCCCGTTTTCTACCCCTTTGCAATCCAGTTGCAAACCTCCCAACCCCATCTATTACTCTCTGACCCTACCAAGCCATTGTTTCCTTCCCTCCTAAGGAAACTGGTTACTTAGTAATCGCTGCCCCATTCCTTCAGCTGTTTTGATGAGTGATTAGAATGCAGCAGAGCACTACAGTCCAGCTGCACCACAATTGTGCTCTCCAGAAGAATGAAGCTAATGGATTTCCAGTCACACTAGGTTTGTTTCATTTCTTAAGAATGCCTTTGAGCCCATGGGACACCCGTGGCTTCTAGGGGAAAGAAAAGTAAAGTGGGTTGTTGGAACTCAGCTGCTTTCCAGCTACCCAAAGTAGGAAATGTGTTAAAAATCTAACCATTATTTTTTAGAACAGTGTTGGGAGGTGCTCAGGAGGTGACAAGGCAAAGGAAGTATCTTGAGAGCACAGCAGTGTTGGTCAGCTTCAGAGGTATGCAACGCAGGCAATCAATCCTAAAAAAAGTCATACCCACTGTGCATTAGGAAACAACCATATTAATAGCTGAGATTTTTTTTAAAAAAAAATCTTGCCTAAACAAACATTCTATGCAACTGGACTTTCTGTTGGACTAGCCATTACTGTTTTGTGCTCTTCTCTGTGTGACCAGCAGCCCATTCAACCTTACATTTCTTTGTATCCCTAATGCTAAATTAAAATTTGTGACTTTATGGTGCTTACACATCACTGAACCAAATAGGCATAGCATGTTTTGACAGCACTGAGTACAGTTCTTACTCTGAATCATGTTGATTCTGTGGCCTTGAATTCTAACTTCTGTGCAGTTTTTTTTTCCTTTTGTTCCTAGGAATGCTTTTGAACTTTTCAGTTAAAGGGGATTGGTTGGTGGAAATCACTTACTCTCTCATGTGAATCTAGGAGTAAGTTAGGATCCAAGGCGCTTAATACAAACTCAATATTTTAGGCATGTCTGTATGCTGAAAGCCTTGGATGCTGACAATTCTTTTTATTAGCAGCAAAACTGCAACTGAATGGTGCCTGGGTTTCCACCACCTCCTGATGAGTTATAAGGATGTGGTCAAACAGTATGAGCTGGAGTTACTCATGCATGAAGGAGATACCATACAAGAAGATACCTTAAAAGCACATACACTGCTGCCTATGTCATCAATAGGCTGCTGGTTTTTGTAAGCAGTTCTAATAGATGGCAATACCACTGCCACAAATAAATGCTTTCTTCTGTAATTGTTGGGAGTCACCTTGCCTCTTTTGTCTACTTATGAGAGTGAGCTGATCTTTTACATAGCATATGACTGAACTGTCTTTTAAGCTAATATAGACAACACTCCTAGCTCTTAATTAAAAATGGGCTGTAGACATATTGTCTAAAGAAAGGTCTTGTGGGATATTAGAATGAATCAAGCAGCTCAGCCATATTCAGATGCATATATAGCTCCTTTCAGTTACTGGAGATCTCATTATTAGCTTGCTTTGTCTTTTTCCTAGGTAGTATCTCTGATTAGGATTAAAACCTCAATCAAGAGCATATATATCAATAACTAACATCCAACTGCATAATAACTAGCATCTCTGTCCTGTTTAACATAAGAAGTAAAGATAACTTTAATAAATCTTCACCGCATAAGCTGACTTGTCAGAGACTCTCAGAATACACACAGTTACATAATTGCACATAAGTATAACCTCTGACTGCTGGAGGACAAAGGAACAGACAGTTCTGATCCCACATCTAACCTTTTATGTTTTTCAGAACACTTGAAGAAGTCTAAATACATTTTTAGATTCTGTATGAAGAAACTATCTTGAGAGAGAGATTTTAATGTTACAACTAAAATTCTGGAAATCTTGTTTCAACTAATGTATATAAAAGCTTTCTTGAAACATGGCTTCACTCTCAAAATGTAATGTTTGGAAAAATTACATGAATTGCCAGTAAACTTAGAAGGTAGACTTGTCCAAAGATCAGCTTTCTGGGTGCTGATTGAGCAAGTAAGCTTAAAATCAAAAGGCATCCTCCATCTCATTTTGCTGTTAAAATTGGGTTTCTTGGCAACAAAGAAACCAAGGTCTGTCTTGGTTCTTTTCCTTATTGTAAACAGAGAAGTGATTTTTTGGGGGTGTGGAGCTTCTGTTTGAGATGACTCTGAGCCTTTGTTGACTTTTGTTTTTTATTAAATCAACCATGGAAATAGCCTGAAGCCCTTCAACATGGCCTAACTAGCAATGTGGATCACAGTTAATGCTGACCAGTGACTGCAAAACACTTGAAATTGCTTTAGTGCCTATAAACTCTGTCCCTTATGTTTTATAAGCAGCAATTCTCTCCCCTTCTAGCCTCACAGTTAATGCACTTTGGCATCACAGAGAAATTACACAGCAGGAACTGTCAGTACCCAAGCCAGAGCACTAAATATCTAGTGTAATGTACCTTTTCTTTTGCTGTGAACTGAGGTAGTCAGGCATCATGCCTCCTGTCTGAACAAATTAGGAGGTGATACTGAGGAGTAGGCTTAATCTTCTTCTATGGCCTCATGCTTTGTAGTAAGACATAAAGAATGGTTTGAATATAATAGTATCTTGTGAACTACCCTTAGAGAATGAGTACAGTTTTCTGTCTTTTCACTTGTCCTTCTGTTGGAAGAGTCTTGTTAAATCTCTGTCATTAGAAACATAATTATGGCTCTCTATTAGCATCCAGTATCTAGGCAACAATCTCAAAGACACACACATACAAAATGAACTGCCATAATCAAAAGGACTAGTTTGGTCATCTTTGATAAGAGAGCTCGTTTTTGAGGCAGAATAAGGATTTTCCAAAGGTTATTAGAAAACCCCTCCTTAAATCAGAGAAATATTCTCATATTTCTGGTGTCTTTCAAGACATAAAAGATAACCAAATGGGTTTTATAACTTTTATTAGAATTATCAGTCTATATTTTTTTCCCTTTTGCTCAAGAAAATGCAAAAACATGATTGTAGTCAGAGCAACGTAACTTTTGTACATTGAGCTATTTGACAGACAAGGCACTCATAACAACAGTGTGGGACTAAATCCAAACCAGTCTACTCATTCAACAGCAAAATGACTTCATGTCTGTTTTCTGCTTATCTATAATAACAGAATGCTGCATGACTAAAAAAGCTGGAGCCATTGCAAAACAGCTCAGATTATATCAATGGAAGATAAATGGATGTCTACAAGTCTACATTTATGAAGACTGTATAGGTGTAACAACTGGACTATTTGAAAAAATACATTAAACATAAAGTTAAATATAAAGCTTAATTAAAAGGCTTCAGTGTTTGCAAAGTTTATTTATCACTGTTTTACAAACTGCATAGTGCTAGACTTCACATTTGTTAGGGTACAATACATAAGTAAGGTAACTGCTTATAGAGTCAATCTTAAGAACCAAGATTTGTATTCATCACTACTATTAATACAACACGAAGGTTTACAAAGAATTAAGTGAACATGACTTCTAACTGACATGAATGCTAGGTATATCTATACAGTAAAGGACATATTTTTCCAGTGGACTTCAAAATGTGCTAGCAGCTGTCAAGCTGGAGACTTCTTCTAATCCCTGCAGTGAGATCCTGTGGAGTAGGGGTGATGGCAGTACAGCTCACTGTAATTCCTTCAGCTTCCAGAGCTTCAGCAGTTGTTGGACCTATAGCAGCAAACTGAAATAACCACCATATCAAACAGTCAAACAGCAGGTGTAGGCAAAGTGTGGGCTTCATGAAACCCCAAAGCAAATTCTGAAGCCCCAGTTCGTCCCTATGTTCCCCTTAATCCATGAGGGTCTGGATTCCCACCACCACCACTGCCCACAGTATACCTCCCAAAGCCTTTTGGGGTGATATAGATCCATTTTGTTACAATGGGTAGGCTCAGAATTTTTGGGCCCAGCAGAGCTGGTTACTTCCTTTTTGGAAAAAAGGCCAATCTAGGCCTAAGAAAAGTAAAGTAAATCCAGAAATATGAGAAAAGGTGACAAGATGGCCAATAGCCATAGCAAACACAGATGCTATTCAATGGCATATGTAGTTTGGCCATCATCTGCTGAAGAAAATAGAATATGTATTAACAAAGAAGTGAAAACACAATTCAGATGATTCATATAAGGAAATCATAAGCCTAGAAAGCAACACTAGTATTAACAATTATTAGCATTCATACTTAACATGAAATATTAACTTCATGGCTTCATATTCTCCTTGCAACTATAATATAAGAGTCATAGTTAATCTCAAAATTACCTCATTGCTAATCCTCAAAATAAGGGGCCAAGAATGACCATTCCTGCCAGAGCTTCAACAGAGAATCTTAAAGCAACTGATAAAGAAAGGTGAGCATTCACATAATTCCCTGATAAAAGGCAGAGAAGCTGATAAGAAAATGGTCACTGGGAACCAAAACCACTTGCAATGGAACTCTATTTGAACCAATAAGACATAGTAGCTCTTCAATGGCTACTGAAAAAAAACTTTACCTTAATTTGGGGAATGAAATCACCAGACAACTTGAGAATCTGCTTCAGGCAATACTTGACACCTGAAGGACTGAAAAAGGTGACACTAGCAGGAACACCCTGTGAAAAACCATTAAGAGAGAAAAAGAATTAGTATTTTTATACATTCTTGTTGTTTTATTGCTTTTGGGTGGTTTCAGCAGAGAATCACTTTTGTGTTTCTGATCTGTATTATAGTAGATAGTTCCTGGATATTAAAACTTGCTTTGTTCATTTGTTTCTTCAGTCTTTAGGTTCACTCTTTGTAATTTGAGAAATGCCTGTTGTATATCCAACAGGAGTGACCACTCAGATACATCATCAACTAGCTGCAACTAATGACAATAGTCACTGAAGAAGAAAAAAGCATACATGCAGATATTAACATCAACATTTTAAGAAACGTGCAATGATTTTGTCATATATTTAAGCACTACTGTATTTTACTAAAATATGTGGAGCCAATCCCATTCTGACCAAGAAATGCAATGGCTGATATACTGTTTAATAGAACTGAAATGACAGAGTCAGTGATAGTGCTCTGGCAGCTGTGCTGGTTGACATGGGTGGGTGGGGAAGAGCTGAGTTGTGAAGAATTTAAGGTGGCCCACTGCAGTATAGGTGAATGGGGAACCATTTGTGTAAGGGGACATTGGGTAACTCTTCATGCAAATATGTAAAAGAGTACAACTGTCACTGTAACCCTACATTATGCTGATACCCAGTATAGTCATGATATCCAAGATGACTAAAGTACCACCATGAGCATCTTCCCTCACTAGGAGGAAAAACCTGCATATGGAACTCAATTATTGCCTGATTCCTGCACAAAAGCTGACTTACCAGACAACCTGAGAAGCACAATTATTTTTTTCAAACTGTAGCAACACTGTAACATAGCTCACCTGTTGTGAGAAATAATTTCTTAAGGATTCTTGAAGTTCAGGATGTTGAGTTGTTTGATAAACGGTGAGGCCTTCCAGTGCAATACCTGCAACCAAATAAATGGAATATATTAATGATTAAGTAGTATTTTGTGAGTCTGAATTAAAAGATGAATAGGAGTACATATAAAACTGCTACTAAACAATTCTACTAAAATTCATATATATCTGACTCAGAAGATGCATCTCAAATTCAAATAGTCCAACCTCTTTGTTTCTGAAGGTGAATTATTTATTTATTTTTTTAAAGGGAGTTCAAAGAAGAGTGGCAGTGGGATTGGAAGGAACAATTGGAAAAAGTGGAAAGCCTTCAGATAGTTTAGGAGAATAAATTAACTACCTTATTTGAAGAACTGATGAGAATGCCTTTGTAGGCTTTGCACTACAGTTTCTAATATACATGATGATGCAAGCGTGGGCTTTGCAGTTAATGTGCCATAGATGGAACCACCGAGCACATACTGGTGCAAGGGGACTGTTCTACCAACACATGAGAGGGAGGCTTTTATTTTAAAAACTGTGAGCTCAGTTATTACAGATTTTCCCCACAGAGATTATCTGCAAGGTAAGAAGAAATGGAGCACATGGAACAAGGATGAACTTCATACTTCATACAGGGTTACACATATTCTTGTTTTCAAAAGCAATATGCCCAAGTCTTTGAGTTCTAGATTGGCATACTGAAATCAAAGATATATATACTAAAGAATTAGTCAACAGTATAATAAACTGGACTCTCTGCAAGAAGATTCAAGATCCATTCCTATGATCCATTATGCATCTCCAACATACCTTGATTGTATTATACAGGTGAATAAAGTACAACAACAAAAACAAAACAAAAACAAAAGGTTTCAGGTCAATTCCTCTCAGGCTGCATAGGAACCTAGCTACAATACTAATGGAATGTGATAATGTAGGTGCTACATTGTGGCAACAGAAAAGGGTGAGTCAATGTCATCAGTGCCAGGAAGAGTCTCATTACTACTCTGTCGCTGGCCCATCTTCTGTTCAATTGACATAGCATCTCAAAAAAATGGGTGAGAAGGATGATTTGCTGTATTGACAAGCAGGGGGAGGTTCATTCACCTTTAGTCATTCAATAGATACAGACGGTGAGCATACACAAAATGTATAGGAGAAAAAAGGCATTGGCATAGGGTTACACTGAAACCAACAACCACAAATTTGCTGAACTGGTCTGATCCGGAATGCCAAACAGATAATAAGAGCATGGGCCATTCAGTAAGTTTTAAAATTTTGAATCCATTTTTTCTTACAATTTTGCAGACTTTTAAAAATAGCAACTTTGGAGCTTTTAATGAAAAGATCACCTGACACAATTCCCTCTACAAAACAGCAGTAAAATGAACCAGCTGAGCCTAATGCTAGCATATACTGGTAAGTATGTGCATCAATAAATAAATCCAGACGAAGTAGATGACTGTTTTTTGACAGAAACAGCAAGCAAATAGCAATGGGTGCTTCATTTATTCTGTTCTTCTCAACTGCAAATACTGTAGCACAAAAATATTTTTGCATGCTTTATATCAAACCTTTTTTCCGGAGTATTGTTGGAAGTGTTTCCCTTTTGAGAGCACCACATGGAAAAAGCAGAGGCAAAGAACTGGGTGATTCTCCTGTTTAAAAAGAAAAGATTTAATTCAGCATGGCATCTTAAGAATAATAGCCAGAAAGCAAAGTTTTAAAGGCGTCACATTCTAAAATAGCAGCAGAAATTATATGGCTCTCCAGATGTTACTGAACTGCAACTTACAGCATTCCTCATCCTCAGCTATATTGGCTAGAGCTGCTTGGAGTTGCAGTTCAACACGGGATGGGCTACACAATTCCCATTCCTGTTCTAGCCACACAGCAAAAAATGTGGCATACATTAGATTCTTAAGATAACTGAAAATACTTAAGTTCAACGCACACGAGAATTTCATAGAAGCTCTTTAGCAAGCTATTTTTTTAAGCAGGAAAAATTACATTGCTAAGGCAAGGATTTTTAGGCTAAAACAATTGACAAAAAGATAAATTGCTTTGTTGTGCTCTGTTTCTTTTGCTGTTCAATAGAGAGTTATCAAGCACAACACTTCCAATCGTTTTAATAAGTTTTCTCCTTCTGTTTCAATCACGTGGCACTCCTCAGACTTCACATGCAAGCTTGTTTAGCTATTTAAAGATTCATTTCAACAGTTTACATTTGCTGCTTGACATTCTACACAGAAGGCAAGGTCACAGCGATCACAAAAAGGGACAGAGCACTTTCTTTAAAAGGAGCTCCCAGATATTACCTGGCTATCACCTTGACTGATTTGCTTACTCCCTAATGGGAGAAGTCTGGAGTAAGCAAAGCAATTAAGAGTAGAGTTTCTGCGGCTGATTGCCTGCTTTTAAAATGGAAGTCCCCTTTTCTCCCACATTTACCAGTACTATGAAGAATATAGTATAGACATCCTTGAGAATGCATTCCTTAAAGAAGAATAATTCGCCTTGTAGTTGAGAAAACTGAGTTCAAAATACAAGAAAATGTCTGTTAACATATAATTAATTTGTGAAATGTATTGTATAAGATGTGGTTATGTCCACTGATTAGATGGTTTTTAAAAATTATTGAATTAATTCATAAAAAGTAGGTCTGTTAATAGCTATCAGCTATGACAACTAATTTGAACTTACATATTCAAAGGAAACATCATAATTATTTCTATTTTTATTTCTGATATAAAGGTATTAATGTTGATTCTTACACAGGTAAACAGTACACCTATGTAAAAAAAGATATGTCCCAGGCTGTGGAGTCTCACAGAAGTTACACATTTGGGGGAGGCAGACTGGAGAGGGAGCACACAAATCTTCAGGCCACTGTGAGAAACTGGACACTAGGCTACACATTTGTTCCCTGACGCTAATCCAGGAGGACTATTATGTTCTTAATGTTGACCAATAATTTGTAGAGACTACTAGTGGAGTCCAAAGTGTCTATTCACAAAAGGCAGTGCCTGAAGGTGAAGCAAGAGTGCAGTTTACATTCTTTTGCCTGACATGTATCAGCAGCTTGGGCAAAGTCAGAGAAAGATCATGTAGTTCCTGTTAAAACTACACCTTTTTACACAAAGGCACTTTGTGCTTCCCCACACTGGACAATGCTTTGCTTTTATGTAACTATGCTACAGATTTGCATCTTTATACTGCAAGTGCACATATTACTATTCATTCTTTTTATATTGTCACTTTCCTCTAATGAACTCAAGGTGGCTCTTCTCCTCCCCTCGTCACCATCACAACAACTCTTGAGGTAAGCGTGGCTGAAAGAGAATGACAAGCCCAAGGTCACCCAATGTGTTCCATGGCTCAGTGGGGACTCCAAGTTGGATCTCTTAAGCCTCAGTCAAACAGCCTAACTTCTATACTACACTGGCTTTTAGTGTATGGGAAAACAAGTATACTAAATTTCTGATTCAAACTAAGAATGCTTGGAATGTGTTCTCATGGAACTAGATACCTTTTATCTGACAAAAATGGAAAGCATGATTACAAATAAAGACCAAAGTCCAAGAATTAGACCCACTGAATCAATGATAAGTTGATAAGTCAACACTTTTGTAAGTTCCATTGCTTCAATGGGTCTACTCTCATTAGAATCATAGAGCTGAAAGAGACCACAGAGGCTATCCAGTACAACCCCCTGCCATGCAGGAATACACAATCAAAGCAATCCCAGCAGATGGCCATCCAGCCTCTGTTTAAAAACCTCCTAAGATGGAGTGTCCACCACACTCTGAGGCAGTGTATTCCACTGTTAAACTGCTCTTACCATCAGGCTGTTCCTCCTAATCTTTAGGTGTAATCTCTTTCTCTGTAGTTTGAATCCATTGCTCCATGTCCTAGTCTCTCTAGTGCAGCAGAAAACAAGTTTGCCCCATCTTCCATATGACATCCCTTCAAACATTTAAATACAGCTATCATGTCACCTCTTAATCTTCTCTTTTACAGACTAAACATACCCAGCCCCTTAAACTGATCCATCACTGATCCAACTGATCCTTAAACTGATCCATCACAGAGCATGCCTTCTAGGTCTTTTACCATTTTTGTCGCCCTCCTCTGGACACTTTCCAGCTTATCTAGCTATCCTTCATGAATTGTGGTACCCAGAACAGTAGTCCAGGTAAAGTCTGCCCAAAGCAGAATAGAGTGGTACTATTACTTCCCTCAATCTAGATATAACATTCCTATTAATGCAGCCTAGAGTCATATTGGCTTTCTTAGCTTTTGTGACTAGCAACTGGATTTAGGCCTCCATTACATAATTTGGGGTGGGGGAGAAAAAGAACAAAACATTGTTTGGGATGTTTATTTTAAATGCTAGCAACACATTCTTTCTTTTTAGCCTTAAGCTCCTGACTTTCCTCTAGGGGAATAAAATCTAATAAAAATCAAACCAAAGACCTTATTAGGAGTCTATACAGATTTATCAGAATAACCTAATTGCAAACTGAAGTTTTATTAGGCATCACAGACATGTCAGTAATAAATAACAGGAAGCAACAAAGGACTTGAGGCACAATACAGAGCAGCATTTTGTGAGATAAAAGCAAAATATGTTAATATCAATCCTAGTAAGATCCGTCTCAGTTAATTGAAACGCCAATGTGATATTTGAAAAAGAATGCTAATCCTTTTACATTTCTGTTTACAAAGAAAGAATACCTACTTGATAGTTCTGGCCAATATAACAAGCCCTAGCCTTGGTAGTATTCTTTTTACTCTAGCCAATGACACAGAGGCATTACATTCTCAAAAACACCATACGATTTATCTTGAGAGGAAGATTGACACTATCTATTTAATTAAGAAGGCGATTCCCATATTCACTCAAGCATCTCAGCCAAAGTCAGCACCAAAGACAAGGAAATTTGAACAACAATTGTGAGTGGGTTGGAACCAGTTACACTAAAGAAGCTCTTTCCTTCCACACTGCAACAGTCATTTTAAAAGAGCCCATCTGCAGCACCGCATGACTCTTGCCCATTTTAACAAGTGCTTTGCAAAGAGGGCAAAAGTGACCAGGATTCAACAGAGAAACTTTCTACCCTAAACAGGTTTGGTGCCCGGTAGGGTGGCTACCTCAGGCAGGAGAGAGCCCTGCCACTGTCTCCCTAGAGAACTGATGCTGTTACTAGCAGCTGCCCAGAGCCATCTATTTATTCACTGTCTGTCACAAGGTGATCCTTGGAACTAAAGCACTAAGAGAGTGGGGGAAATCAGTTAGTTACACTTTGGAACCAGAAACTGGGGGGGGGGATGGCTCTATATAGAGCTGCTTTGATGGGCCTCCTTCTGTGGAGCAGTGTGCTACAATGGGGCAGGAAGTTAAAAGGAGAACATGGACCAAAACTTTCCTAAAAAACCCCTGCTTTTTAGAAAAGAAATTCCTCATCACTATTCAGTGTCAAAATGAACTCTATAAACCCTATTGCTCCTCTATAATACAATCTGTCTGTAATCCGTATCCAATCCCTATGGTAAAATGTACACAACTTAGTGTCATTTAAAGTCAAGACTGTGAACCTGTCTTACTGACATCTAAATACAGAAAAAAATATGCCTTCTGTACACAGTGTAAAAGGAATGTGTTTTTTTAAATGTCCGTTGTGATAGTTTAGTAATAACGACAAAGTAATAGAGATAAGGTAATAATTCAATCATTGAAATATATTCATCTGCTTACGGGAACAAATGTATCCAGATAGTTTTTCAGCATTCCCACAGTTTTCTCCTTGTGGTGTGAGGCCCAATTCAGCTACTAAAGGAACATAAGAAAAGAATTGCTTAGGATAAGACAAAAGTTTTACAGAGTTAGTGAGGAGATTCATCTCAAAATATTTCTTGAGATTAGCTTAAATCACTAAATCTTCTTTCATATTAGCAATATAAAAGTGAGAATTAGAATATGCTGTCCAAAATGCCTGTTCAGCTATGTGGAAGATAATGAAGTTATAGAGTAATATGTTAAAACCATGGTCATCTTAGATCAGTTTCACTGTACAGTTACAGCAATATAATACCATTTTAACTACCATGGCTCCATCCTATTGGATTCTGGGAATTGTGGTTTCATGAACTACCTAAAATACTGTGCCAGAGAACTCTAGAGCCTTACCAAACTACAGATCTCAGCCACGGCAGTTAAAGTGGTATCACATTAATATAATTGTTAAGGACGAATAGCCTCAGTCTGCACATTACTCCTATACATATTTGTGGGACCATTCAAATATCTCAAAAGTGCAGGAAGGAATATTTGGTGACTTTGAGATGGGTCACTTCTAAGTACTTTCATGAAAGCTTTTTTTTTTTTTTAAGAGAACAGGTCTGATGACATCTCTTTTTAAAGAAAGAGGATAAGGAACCTTTACCACCGCTTCACACGGTGGCCTGGCTGTTCTCAGCAACCTAGCAGCATTCCTTTTATGGTACTGAATTGTATGTCTCATGGGAATGTTCTCAGAGGCACTCATGGAAAGGAAAGATGGTTGCTGCCAGTGTTGCCCAAAAGCTGCAGTCTAAATGGACTGTCAATATGTTTGATATATCACTAGGAAACAAGCAAAGCCCCTCAAATATATTACCTCAAAAAACCCCTAGATGTTCTAGACAGAAGAAAATAGAAAATTGCCAATAACCTACAAACGGTTGCTTGTTATGTACTGCAGTGAAACCTACACACTCGTCACAAATCATTAACTCAAAATATATTTCACTATAGCTTTGACTGTCAAGAACATCTCTAGTTAGTGCTGTGTAGTGAGAAATACAACACAGCTAAGGTTTCAGGGGAGAAATTAGTTGGTGGGCAGCATGAAGCCCACAAGCTGTGAAGCCATTTGTGTAGCTTGTCATAGTTCCTGATGAAATCCTGAGAATCTAATGGGGGCCGGGGGGGGCAAACCTCCCAAACCCTTAAATCTCTAAGTATTCTGGATGTGGTAAAAACTGAAATATAACTGTGAACATACCAAATGGTCAGAATCAGATTGATTGGTGACTCCAGATATATGCTTTGAAAACTAATTATTTTAATTTTATCCATTTACAGTCCCATGTTTATAAAATAATAAAACCTTAGTGGTGACCGAAGGCAGCTTAGGTAAAGAAATAGCGTAAGCCATAAAACTGTACTTATTATAGGTTATTATAATAATTATAATAATTTGCCTACTCTAACATTCATCAAGGAGTACCAACAGTTTTTATCTTCATTTCTTTGAGTTAATATAGAGAAAAATCAAACATAAATGAAATCAATCAAAAAATGAAATCAATTCTGTCTACACAAAGAACACCATAGTGCCAGAAAACATCCTCCAAATATTAGAATTAGGAGGAGAATCCATTTTTTCAGGAAGGCTAGGCTGAAACTGCAAGGCTTCAAAGATTTAAAAAAGCGAATAATTTAAACTGTGCCTGGAATCCTATCTGCAGTCAATGCAACTAGCTATGAACCAGATTTATACACACTTTGCATTATATTATCAAAATAAGATGAATTGCAGCATTTTACAAGAGCTACAGCTTTGCTAAAACATAGGGGGAAAAAAATTCTAAAACACAAACAGCAAAAACTATAGCCATGGATCTACAATATTATAACAAATAGGACAGTATTTTCCAGACAAGGTGCAGTTGGTGTGTTAGTTGAAAGAAAGTGCTTGCCACCATGCTTGCTATAAGCTTTTCTAGAATCAGGTCTGCAGGCTTTCACCACCTCCTACTTGTCATCATTAGTCTCCGTTTTGTTTTAACTTGTGATTATTCATTCCTTTCCGATTGATTCATGCTTCTCAACAGTGATCTGCATCCCTAAACCTTGATTTACAGAGTTATTTATTTTTTCTAAACAGAAAATCAATCAGGTGTTATCAGCATCTTGATGACACCACACTTTAAGTTCTCAGATGATATGTCCTAGAAGTTTTTCATACAGATATTCAGTAGAATCAGGTGTAGATGACTTGTACAGAACACCAACGGTCTCTGGTTGCTCTGCAGATCTCTAAAAAGAGATCATCAACCAGGAAAACAAAACAGTCTTGGTTCTCAGCTAGACTAAAGAGGGTTAACAAATCTAGTTGCATTCAGGAATGGGCTCTGTCACATTATTGAAAAATGGAATATTTGACACTAGCCCACAATTTAAAGATAAGATAACTTCCAAGTCCAGGAAGAAAAGCAAAACTCCAGCATTTTTTTCTTGTTAGGAAGATGGTTCTCTGACTTCTCAAGAGAATCACCAGTCACTGAATTTTTAAAAAAACCAAACTGTTTATGATTTTACATAAAACAAACTGTCATTTTCTCCCATGACTATTTAACCACCATATCAAGAATTCATATGTATGTATATATTTTTCCATAGGTCTTGCCCTCACCTCAGGTAAAATTAAACAGAACTGATCCCAAAACTGTGATGATGCTAAAGATAATGTCAGGAGTCTCCTGAGGGCAGAAACAAGGACCTTTGCATTAGTAGACTGAAAGTTTATTCAGGTTACAATGTTCTTCCAGACCCATCCAGGCAGTCCAGTGATTTTTTTACTCAGCTAATAGGATTATAAAACCTCTGGGTTAGATTTGAATTTTGCCAGGGAAAATCTAGGGCTAATTTTGTCATAGGGACTGCTACAACTGTTCGTGGTTATGTGCCAGCTTTCTCTCTGGCCTTGCTGCTGGGCTCTTTTCAGGCTCTAATCCTATAGATCAATGCTTCTTGACATGTCAGCTCTCTGGCTTCTTGTAGTCTGACACAACTCTAGATTCTACAGTGCTCGTCTCTCTGTATATAAGAAATTTTACTGATGAAACGTCTTGCAAAAGAATCATAACGGCTTATATACAATTTATTAATTATCCTCTGGTTCTCCACCCATCAGACCCAGAAGCTTCAATACATGAACAATAATGTAATGTGATGGGTGTGTATGTCAAAAGACTATTATAAATAGACCTAAGTTGCAATGTCATGCTCACTTATCTGGTAGTAAGTCCCACTTATCTCTGTAGGGCTTACTTCCAAGTAAGCATGTGTAAACTGTATTCTAAAAATCTCAACCTACAACACAAAGCAAAAAGCAGAAGAAGAAAAACTTTAAATATTTAAAGCTTGTCAAAATGAGAAAGCTTCTAATTTGATATGGAAAGAAGCCAAGAGGGCTACAATGAAACTGGTTTCTTACTGGAATTGAGTAACAGCCTTTCAAACATCCAGGATACCTCCACTAAGCACTCTTAGGCAAACATGTTTTCGGCTGCTACCCACAATCACCAAGACAAGCACCTTCAAATGAGTTCTGGTTGGATACCACAGAAATCAAACATTGCATTTATGATCCAAGATCCACTGTTTTTAAAAAATTGATTAAAAGCCATTTCAGTATGTACTCTGCTAAAGATCATCATGTTTCAAATACATTACCATGTCCTTCCTTCAGCAGACTACATGCTCTTTAAGTGAACTCGTAAAGAGGAACGTAAAGTATATTCACAAGTTTTCACAGAATTACTGCACTGAGAAAATGGTGAACTACCAAAGATTTTTCATAATCCAGCACTTTTTAGCAAAATAATTATTTAGTGTGAAATCTTGGAATCTGTGCAAAAAATCCCACACTTTTTTGTGAGTGCATATGAAATTTTCACAAAGGAGTTCTGAGGCAAGAACACTCATAAATGGAAGGAAAATAATTGTAACATTTCCTGGCAGGAAGAAATTTCTGAAATTATTCATTGTTGCATGCCTGAAAGAATGAAATAAGCAAACACTGTCCAGCTTAACATATAGCAGTGTAGTATCCCTACTACAGTTAGCAAGTATGTGAAAAATTCTCAGTCTAGATTTCATGTTTCTCATAATCTTAATCATTTTTCTTCCATCCTTTATTAAAATTAGTTTGCAAGACTTTGCTTTTCATCATGCAAATATATATATATGCATCTGTTGAAAAAACATGGTGCATAGTGTTTTCTTAATATTTAAATGAGAGTTATTTTCAAACGTGGCTTACCCAGTCCAGCTGTAGCTTTTCCCACCACGTAAACTGATTTGGTGTTCCATTTTTCTCTCAGATAATTTTTCCAAACTGTAAAACATTAAATTTCATGTAGACAGTAAATAAAAATATTTAAATGCTTATTTGGACATTTGCCCCAAATATTATTTATTTTGAAAATGTGTGAATTCAGCAAAATATTAACAACTACCACTATAGTATAAATGCCAATGACTATGTAAAGCAAAGAAAATCACATTTTTTTTCACTATAAAAACTAATAACACGTTTTAGAAAGGCGAATACTTGGTAGCTACTTGTCCTAGGGTTGCAGCTATTTACAGGTCTGTTCTAACCAGTATGAATGAAAACTGAAGAATATGAGTACTGATTTTGTCTATAGACGCTTAATACCCAGAAGTATTATCAAAACAAGTACATTATCATAAATTAGTTCATCTTTTTTATGGTACTGCTCAAATTCCCACTTACCTTCTTTTTTAGAATTATCCCCCAAGCATAACTTGATAGCTTCCACTGCTCTCGGACTTGTAAAAATTAGGCCACAATATTGTTCAGGACAAGAAAGCTGGTCACCAAGGAAGGATAAGAGACAGAGAGAGAGAAAAGAGAGAGAATAATAAATATTAATAAAACTGAACAGATTTACTTTGAGGATTAAAACACAATAAGATAGTATTAATTAATTGCTTTTAAAAGTAAGGGTTTTGAGCGTCCTTGATGATATTTTTATTAAAATATTAATGTATTCAAAAACAACAGTGTGAAGTTTTGTTGTCTTATATGGTTCTGAGTTCAACAGCAGCATGGATTGAAAATAAAAGGCTCCATCTTTACTTCCTCCCTGTTACCAAAAGCTGACAATGGTTTCAGATTGTTCACAGGCTCAGAAAAAAAGAGCACTCCATAAAGTGTGTATGGGACTGAACATCCATACTTTTTAAAATCCCATTGATACATAATATGAGTGATATTGTATGATTTAGATATTCATGTGGAAAATAAATATGTTTGTGCACTCGAGGCCATTGGTAAGAATTTACAGCTCTGAATCCTCTTAACAAATATATTTCTCTCTCTCTCTCTCTCTCTCTCTCATACACATACAGAACCTTATGTTTAGGGGAAAAAAGATTAAAAAATATTTATATAACCCAAGAGGAATTGCAGAAGCACCCCCATCCTGTTATTAGCAGAAGGGGGCTGTATCTATGATCAATCAATGATTGATCAAGACTCACCATCCTAGCTGTGAGCATAATCAGACTCATCGCTGGACCAGTGTCTTTTCCAGCATTTCATCTGCTTTGGTTCTACAACCATGTGATATAGTAAGAGATTTTCAAAAGGAAAGGATATACTAATAAGCTGTTTCAGAATAACCTACAGCAGCATCTAGAAAAGGAAATGCTTTCGATCCATCTACAGAATGCTAAGAAGGACACATCATTTTTATACCCTCATTTAAACAGGTATTAAAACTATGACTTGAGAAACTCCCACTCAGTTAATAGCAGGCACTAACCACTCAATTACTCAGGTTTTTAAACAGGTAATTTAAAAACCTAGACCATTGGTCTTGGGGCAGAAACAAGTGTCCTTGTCAGACTGATAGTATCAAAGCAGATTCATTCACTATGACTTGCCATTTACCATTAAGCTGATTATTATTGAAAGCTTGCTATCTCTTTGACTGACAAGTTGTCAAACTTACTGAAAATACTGCTCAGACAGAAAGTTAAACCACAAGGCTAAGACAATTCAATACCAAACATTTTGACCCTGAATGGTCCAGTAAAATTACCTCAGAGATTTGGGACATGATTCTAAATATACACAAGTTGGAAGTAAGTCTGAATAGAATTACTTAGATGTAATAAGATGCTTAGGACTCACACAGAATAGTAACAGAAAAAACAGTGCTTTCTACAGACAGTTGCCAAAACCATTTGTTAATTGCACACTACATTTGAAATTCCCAAATACTTATCAAGAAAATATCCAAAGATATATAATTTCTTATTAGTTTTATCTCTTAAAGTTGTTAGATTAGTTAAATTTGTGCTATTTCTCAACTTTATTTGGGTTAACTAACTAAGTGAATGAGTGCGATTTCCCTTTTTAAATTCTGTAAACATGCTATCACCAGGAAGAGAGTGTAAAACTTACTTTTTCAAAGAAAGATTGAAGAGAAATAAATTCGAAAGCTAAAACTGGAATCAACGTTGCTTCAAGCCCATGTGAACCCAACTCCTATGGACAAGAGTAAACACACACTATTGTGATAATAATAAGCACTGACATTAACACTCTTAAAAGTAATTCTGGAACTTCTTAAACTAGCAAGTTACCTTTGACTGCAGTCTTATACATACTTACCTGTACCTCCCTTGAAACAACTGGTCTTATTTCTGAAGAGAAATGTACAGAATCATGTTTCTATATAGCAGCAACATGTTTTGAAACATAATACATTATGTTACATAAAAACAATGCATATAACTTTTTCTCCTTCGCTGTCTTGGAGGTGTCACTACCGTCACCATGCCGAAGCTGAGCAAAGAAGCGATACAGCACCTCTTCAAAGGTGGCCAGTTCGCCATCCGGTGGGGCTTCATCCCTGTCACCCTCTACCTAGGTTTTAAGAGAGGTGCAGATTCTGGAATGGCTGAGCCACCCTTTTTGAGTCTGCTTTGGGGCTGAAAGATTTAACCAAAACCTTTCGGAAGCAGCTGTTGAAGATGTATACATTCCAGAGGCTGAAAAGGAGACTTGTTGTGACACTGTACTACTGGTCAGTTGTTAAGTATACAGAATGTACTTAACAATACAATGTGATTTCAGGCACTCTAATTTCTTTGTTACATTGACTTTTCTTTGAATAAATATTTAGCCTGAAAAAAATGCATATATTTCATGAGTGAGCCAGGTACAAAAATGATACTAGTAGACATAAGACAGTTCTGACAGGATTGCAACAGTGCAGAAAAACTACAACATTCAAAAATAGTTCTGAATTTAAGTATATATTCTAAGGATTACTATCAAGCAAAGCATGGAGCCACACTGTAGAAAAAAGATCAGTTCAACATTTTGGCAAAATTGGATATGCATTCCCTTAGGCAGGTCGTGTATGTTTATATCATGGGTACAACAACCATACTCTGGTTACATAATTTCCAACAAAGAACTAGAAGGGGCATTTTAATTTTCTTTCTTTTATTTTATATCTCACCTTTCTCCTAGCACAGGACCCAAGGCAGCTTATAACATAGATGAAAACAAATACAAGCAAAACCCTAATTATAAAAAGTTTAATACCACTAAAAGAGCAACCCCACTAAAAACACTAATACAAAACACATTTAAAACATAGACAAGAAGATAAAAGTATAGCATACCTGCTACAACTAGTTAATGGCCAAAGGCCGGCTGAAATAGAAAGATCTTTGCCTGGCCATGGGAAGAAAGCAGAAAGAGAACCAACCAAGCCTTCCATGGGACAGCATAGGAGAAGCAGCAAAGAAGAAGGAGAATAAACTCCTGGTGCTTGTAGATGGAATGAATTTTATTCTTTAAAAAGCCTAACACGTTTTGGCCTCTTTTTATATTTTTGGCCTTCTTCAGGGGCATAAAATCCAACAGAAACTCCTGCAGTTCCTACTGCACTCTCCTTAGGAACTGAACTGGTATGTAACAAAAACAAAAATTCATTCCGTCTATCAGATGTGGAGTTCATTCTCCTTCTCGTTTGCTGACTCAGATACCTGCTTTCCAACTTTTGTTTTTGCTGCAGCTTGGGAGAAACCACCAAGAAATTTCTTTGCTATGTTCTCAACAAATATGCCTGTGATGATGGCAGACCAAGAGAAAATCCTTCCTAGCAGCTCTTAAAACTCAGGCAGGCTCAGATTGGGAGATAGGCTGTTTCAAATAGTTTGGATCCAAGATGCATACTGGTGATATCAAGACCCCTAAACTCCAAACTCCCGATAATCTCTCCCAGCAGTTTCATGTATGTTATTTTTGCTGTTCTAAGGCAACTTACAAATTAAAAGGATTGCAAGTAATTATAAAAAAGTCAACACAGAATTAAATTATTAACTGTAACTATTAACCACAAATCAAAACATAGGGCCTTTCCGCACTACACTGTTATAGTACTATTATTCCACTTTCAACATCCTGTGGAATTCTGGGGTTTGTAGTTTCCTGAGGCCAAAGAGCTCTCTGGCTAAGAATTCTAAATGCCCCTCCCTAAACTGCAAACCCCAGGATTCCATAAGAAGTTGAAAGTGGAATAATATCACTATAACAGTGTAGTGTGGAAAAGCCCATATACTTCAAACATTTTTAAAAACAGTTAAAACATTACAGTTTAAAACAATACAGGATCCTCTTGTAGCCCTTGTCTTAAAAGCCACTGGTTTGAAAAGCCTGTGTGAAAAAAAAAGAATATTAAAAAGCATGGAGGATAGAACCGAGTCTTTAGGGACTCCACAGGCTAGTAGCAAAGTGGTTGATCTGGTATCCTTCAGTACTACATTAATCCTAGCAACACAGTAAAAAAGAGCAGTAAAGAGCATTTACAATTTTGGTTCCTTCTTTATAACCAAAAGTTTTGAAAGTAAGGCATTTAATATGAAACACTACAATGACCTAGAATAAAAACACAGTCATTAAAACCTATCCCTACCGTACAGACAACATGAGGCAAAGCAACAAAAGCCTGCATTAAGAATAAAGAGTGAGGTAAAAGTCAACAAAGAATGAGTTTGATAACAGAATGGCAACCAATAGCAGCTTGTCTTATTTCAGAAGAAGCAGGCATTTTTGTAGGGAAGACTGGGAAACTGAAGAAGGTCTGGGGGTTCCAAGTGTCATACAGACTGTCAAAACTGCAAAATAAGTGGGGGGGGAAAAGCAGCTGAATGTCCACATCAAGTTTTGAAAAATGGGCGGGTTTTTTTTATATTAAAAAGTACAGGGTAGCCCTGCAACCTATTGAAAAAGTGAACTGCCACTCCTCAAGGCCTCCTGGAGAGCAGTTGACCCTTTCATCTCAGCACAATAAGGGCTGTCTGCAAGAGTTGGGAGCCACAAAAAGAACTTTGGGGCCAGCACATTGTCCACCCTATACTAAGGTTTCAATTGAAGACATGAAGGAAGAGTAGCAGATATGAAGGAAGACTAGCAGTTTATCTGGGAGAAGACAGTCTTCGAGAAACCCTGGTTCTAAACTGAGGTATACTTCTTTAAAACCAATCTGTACCTAATCTACCTAAGCTGTATCTTTTCGAAACAATGCCACATGTGTCCTTTCATTTTCAGGAAACAATTGTTTTATCAACCAGAGAAGCATGACAACTTTTTTTTTCCATCAGCAGAGTGGGCTAAACACAAGAAATTTCACACTACTGTACACTTCAAGGCTGTATTATTTGACTTCTGGGTTACTGAAATTAGTCATTACTCTCCTGTCTATAAGACTTGTCAATTTTTTTTCCAGGAAAAGAAGTGGAAAAGGGTCACACAGAATTATACATTGTCTTGTCTAGCCTATGGCTTGTTCTGATAATGAGATTTTTCCTAAACTAGCATTCAGGCCACTAGTTTGCTGTGAACACCTTAGAAGGGCTCTATCCAGTCCTGTCACTCCACTGGCACAAAGCATTTACAGCTTGCAAAAACCTTATGTAAATGTTAAATGTGGAATTTTGACTCTGCTTATCCAAGATAGTGAACAACCCATTATAACATTTAACAGGTCTGACGTTGTCTGCATTAACTGACTGTGTAATAGTACATTTCTCTTGTATGTTTTTTTGAAAGCCTAATGTACTGGATACAATGTCTAGATTTTAGATTTAGATTAGATTAAAATTAGATTTTAGATTTAAGCAGGAGAGTCATTCAAATATAATTTTTTAAGGTTTTCTAATTTCATTATAAGGATACTTACTTTTATATATGGATCTGGTCCATTTTCACTTTCTTTGGGATCTTTCAGCAACAGGACTTTCATTGTTTACTGGAGAATTGCTAGAGAATATAGAAACACAAATGGAAATATATCTAAATTAGATCAAGATGACTCTTCTCTGTACAATAGCTGTACAGTTGAGTACCACAAAAGACAGAATAGTTAACAGCTGCACTGAAGTGTTGTTTGTTGCACAATGAGTAAGCAGTTAATATGTATTTTCTGGAAAGGAGCATCTACTCTGATAAGACTAACAAAACGCATGTTGGTTTTAAATGATATGGTCCCCTGCCCCAAGAGGAGAAAAGATAAGATGGAAATGCATTTGTTTTGCTTTCAAAAGTAATAAAGGTCTAAATCCTTTTGCTAGTCCCAACTAGAGAAGACCCACTAGATTAAATGCTGAACAGTAAATCAACACTTAGGTAAATCCCACTGATTCAGTTAATCATTTCTAGCTGGGATTCTGGCAACTAATCTTTATTAAAAATGGCAACATTTTTTTAGAACTCTGACAAACTTGCAGAGGTGTCAAAACAATCCATGCAATGGCTGAGAGTACAGCTACTGTTTAAAATATTTTTATGTGGGCCACCAACAGAGAAAGCTATTTTGCTTCCCTGAGCAAAACAGGTAAGACTGCATTCATCAGGAAGCTTCACCTTAACTCATTCATTTTAAATGGATGTTGTTAATTGCTGTCAAGTCAACTTAGATTTATGGCACATCTATGAAGACTCCAAGTCACCCTATCATCAACAGCCCTGCCAGGTTTTGCAGACACAGGGCTGTGTCTTCTTTGGTTGAATCTATCCATCTGTAATGCGGTTTTCCTCTTTTCCTCCTGTGTTCTACCTTACCAAGCATTATTGTCTGTTCTAGTGAGTCATGTCTTCTCACAAGATGGCCAAAGTACGACAGCTTTGGTTTAGTCATGTTGGCTTCTAGGGAGAGTTCAGGCTTGATTTGCTCTAGGATCCATTCATTTGCTTTTTGGCAGTCCATGGTATCCATAGACCGTTTCTCCAGCTCCACATTTCATGGAGCTTATTTTCTTTCTATTACCTTTCTTCACTGTCTAGATTTCACAACCATACATAGAAACTGGACATGTGATGACATGAATAATCCTAACTTTAGTATTCAATGAAATATCTTGACACTTCAGGATATCATCTAGTTCCTTCGTAGCTGACCTCCTAAGTTCTAGTTTTTTGATTTCATGACTGCAGTCTCCATTCTGATTAATGACTGAGCCAAGCTTTGGAAAATCTTTAACTATTTCAGTGTCTTCAGTGTCTACTTTAAAGTTATGTAAATCATCTGTGGGCATTTTTTTATGGTAAATTGTAAATCTGCCTTTGCATTTTCTTCAGTAATCTTTCCAAGTCTTTCCTGTTTTCTGCCAGTAGTATAATGTTACCTGGATACCTTAAATTCTTGATGTTTCTTCCTCCTAATGTTCTTCCTTCTCCTTCCTCCAGTCTAATCCTGCTTTACGTATATGTTCAGCTTGATCGCCACCCTCACATTGGAAACCATTCTGTTTCTCTGTACTCTGTCTTAAGAGTACCCTCTTGTCCTGAGTAAAGGTTACAAGCATTTCTTTAAGGAACACCCATTTCTTTAAGAGCTTTGCTATAATTTATAAAGCACAGACCGATTTTCTTTTGAAATTCTTTGGAGCACTCCATTATGTAACATATGTTTGTAATATGATCCTTATTGCTTCTTCCTTTCCTTGGAGAGCTGGCATGGCTCACTCCATACGTGGTAAAAGTCTATGTTGTGGAATTTTGAGCATTACTTTGCTTGGTAATGGTCCTGTGGTTACTGCAATCCCTGGGGTTCCCCGTCTTCAAGATCAGAATGTATACTGAGCCTTTCCAATCTGCAGGCAATTGTTTTGTTTTCCATATTTGCCAATAACTAGAACTAGAGTAGATTCTCTGTAAGATGAAGTAGTTCTACTGGTACACCATCCGTTCCTGGTGATTTATTTCTCCCAAGTGCTCTGAGTGCAACTTCTAATTCACACGTTCTAAAACTAGGGGTTGATCTTCAAATAGTTCTTTTTTTGAATGAATCTGTCATCCTTTCATCTCTTTTATATAGTTCTTTAGTGTGTTAGTGCATTATATATTTTTTTCTATTTGGTCATGTAATGTGTTCCCCTACTACTCATAGAGCACCACACACTGTTATCTTGAATGGTACATCTCCTTAGGATTTGGGGGATTAATAGCTCAAAGGAGACCTGTGGAGGAGGTAACAGCAGGATCTTTTCACCTGTGTATACCAGTACTAATTTTAGAGAGGAATCCAATTAGAAGTTAAAAGAATATTTTATTGGAAATTAATAGACACAGAAGAAATCAAGCAGTCTCACAAACTATACAAGACTATTGAAGGGAAAGGCAATAAAGCTTGGATAGAGAGAGATTTTGGATGGAAGAGGTGGTATTTACCAGTCCTGAAAGAGAAGATCAATGCAGAGTGGCTCAAACAGGAATTTGAGGGTAACACAGACGAATGGGACTCTAGGGTGCAGCATGATGCCCAAATTGCTAACAAATTACTGGAGCTGGGGTTTTCATACCCTATTTCCTACACTGAAGGGGTGTGTGTTAATTGCTTTCTGGTAGAATAAACAAAGGGGTCTGGAATGGGCTGATTGTCTTAACTTTAGGTGACAAAGCATTGGTGGAAGTCATGATAGTCTCTTAACACTTTGATTAGGTGAAGTGAGCAGATAGAGCTTTCTGTAGGATATGAGCACAGTAGGGGTGCTTTACTGCCTCGCCTGGGCAATTTACTCTTCTATTGTATTTGGTGTTTGGGTTGTTGAGAGGATTATCCCAAACCCATTAATGTCAGGGGTTACCTTCAAATCCTCTTCAACTTATGATCTGGCCATGCCGAGGTCATCCTGGCCTAGCACACACTTACAGTCAGTGTCCTGCTACTGCATGTTTTCCAACCATAAAGTGTCCAGTTTTATAGGAAAATTGTATTTCTCACCAATTTCTCACCTCCAGCAGGGGTGGGAGAGGTGCAAGGTATGGTAACAACATTCTTGGTTTAAATATCCCTTTGATTTCTTGGATCTTGTGGAAGAAGTATCTTGTTTTTCCCTTTTTGTTGTCACCTTCTATTTCCCTGCACTGATTATTGTAGTAGTTCTCTTTGTCTCTGAACACAAGTCACTGAACAATTGCATTCTGGGTTCTCACCCTATTTCTGTCATTTTTCCCTTTCGCTTCTCATCTGTCCTTAACTGCTTGAAGAGTTTCTTCTGTCATCCATGGAGGCTTCTCTTTCTTTTTGGCTGCTGATAGTGTCTTTTTGCATTCCTCCCTGACAGTGCGCCTGGCTTCAGTCCGGAGTTCTTCTGGCTCCCAGTCAATTAGGCTTAATAGTACAAAATCTTTTTTTTTTTTACATTACTTTTAAATTCTATGGGAACATTCTTCAGGTTGTACTTCAGCACGATGGATAGTTTGGTGTTCTTCTTTAGCTTTACTTCTAATTTTTGATATCAGCAGTTAGTGGTCTGTGTCACAATCTGTTCCTGGTCTTGTTTTTGCAGAGAGAATAGAGCTTCTTCATCTTCTGCTTCCAATTATGTAGTATCTTTGACTTTTATATTGGCCATTAGATGATATTCATGGATACAGTCATCTTTTTGCTTGCTTGTTTGTGATGAACAAACCATTGGTCTTGCAAAATTCAACCAGTCAATCTCCTGCTTCATTTTTTGATTTTAGGCCAAATTTTCCTACTATCTTTGAGTTTGCTCTGTTTTCTGTTTTCGCATTCTGATCACCTATCATTTACAGGAAGTCATGTTTTGGGTTTGGTCACTCTCCTCCTGGACACTAACATAGAATCTTTCAATTATTTCTTCTTCTTCTTCTTCTTCTTCTTCTTCTTCTTCTTCTTCCTCCTCCTCCTCTGTAGTTGGAGCATAAACTTGGATTATGTAATATTGACAGGTTTTCCCTGAAGTCTTATTGATATTATTTGGTCAGATTTAGCATTATATCCATTGACTGCTTTTGCTTTCTCCACACTCTTAATGCCTCCTCATTTCTTTTTAGATTTTCATTTCAGAATAAAACACTGCGTAATTATGTGGCTGAAAACATCCCATTTTAGAATCATAGAAATGTAGAGTTGGAAGAGACCACACGGGCCATCCAGTCCAACCCCCTGCCATGCAGGAACACCCTCAAAGCACTCCCGACAGATGGCCATCCAGCCTCTGCTTAAAAACCTCCAAGGAAGGAGACTCCACTACACTCCGAGGCAGCATATTCCACTTCTGGACAGCCCTGACTGTCAGGAAGTTCTTCCTGAGGTTCAGGTGGAATCTCCTTTCCTGCAGCTTGAATCCATTGCTCCTTGTCCTGGTCTCTGGAGCAGCAGAAAACAAGCCCTCTCCTTCCTCTATGTGGCATCCCTTCAAATATTTAAATATGGCTATCATGTCCCCTCTTAACCTTCTCTTCTGCAGACTAAACATACCCAGCTCTCGAAGTCTATCCTCATAGGGCATGGCTTCCAGGCCTCTCACCATTTTGGTCGCCCTCCTCTGGACTTGCTCCAGCTTGTCAATATCCTTCTTGAATTGGGGTGCTACAGAACTGGACACAGTATTCAAGATGAGGTCTAACCAAAGCAGAGTAGAGTGGTACCAGTACCTCCCTCAATCTAGACACCATACTCGTATTGATGCAGCCGAGAATTGCATTGACTTTCTTGGCTGCCGCATCACACTGCTGACTCATGTTCAGCTTGTGGTCTATGAAGACTCCTAGATCCCTTTCACACGTACTGCTATCCAGCCACGTGTCCCCCATCTTATATTTGTGTATTCCATTTTTTCTACCTAAGTGTAGGACCTTACATTTCTCTCTGTTGAATTTCATTTTGTTTGCCTTGGCCCAGCTCTCCAATCTATCCAGGTCATTTTGAATTTTGATCCTGTTCTCTGGCGTATTAGCAACCCCTCCCAATTTGGTATCATCTGCAAATTTGATGAGCATGCCCTCTATTCCTTCATCCAAGTCATTGATAAAAATGTTGAACAGCACTGGGCCCAGGACAGAACCCTGTGGCACTCCACTAGTCACTTCTCTCCAGGATGAAAAGCAGCCATTCGTGATCACCCTTTGGGTTCGGTCAGTCAACCAATTACAAATACAACTAACAGTAGCCCTGTCCAGCCCACATTTTACTAGCTTCTTTGCAAGAATGTCATGGGGAACTTTGTCAAAGGCCTTACTAAAATCGAGGTATGCTACATCCACAGCATTCCCTTCATCTATCAAGCTAGTAACTCTATCATAAAAAGAGATAAGATTAGTCTGGCATGACTTATTTTTGAGAAATCCATGTTGACTTCTCGTGATTACCGCGTTGCTTTCTAAATGATTACAAACTGACTGCTTAATGATATGCTCCAGGATCTTTCCGGGTACTGATGTCAGGCTGACTGGGCGATAATTATTTGGGTCCTCTTTTTTTCCTTCTTGAAGATGGGGACAATATTTGCCCTCTTCCAGTCTGCTGGAACTTCTCCTGTCCTCCAAGATTTCTCAAAGATTATAGCAAGCGGTTCTGAAATGACCTCTGCCAGCTCTTTTAATATCCTAGGATGCAATTCATCTGGCCCTGGAGACTTGAATTCATCCAGTGTGGTCAGGTATTCCTGTACCACCTCTCTACCTATTATGTGCCTCATTTCCTCTGCTTCCTCCCCTGCTCCCCAACCGCCAGGTTGAGTGCTTGTATCCTTCTGGGAAAAAACTGAGGCAAAGAAGGTGCTAAGTAGTTCTGCCTTTTCTCTTCCCCCTGTGAGTAATTCCCCATCTTCTCTGCGCAGCGACCCTATTGTCTCCTTCTTTTTTCTTTTGCTGCGGACATATTTAAAAAAAACCTTTTTATTGTTTTTAATGTCTCTGGCCAGCCTAAGTTCGTTCTGTGCTTTAGCCTTTCTGACTTCCTCCCTACATCTCCTAGCTACTTGCTTAAATTCTTCTTTGGTGGTATCCCCCTTCTTCCATTTCCTATACATGTTTCTCTTAACTCTTAGCTCAGCTGAGAGTTCTTTAGTCAACCATTCAGATGCCTTCCATTTTTCCTCCTTATTGGCACAGTTTTAGACTGTGCCTTCAGTATCTCCTTTTTAAGGAACTCCCATGCCTCCTGAACTCCTTTCCCTTTCACTATTCTTGACCACGGAATTCCAGCCAGCAGCTCCCTAAGTTTTTTTTGTCCACTGCAGTTCACTCGCCCTCAAACATTGCAATATTTATACTTTCATTCCTTGTTTTACTTTACCTGGCTTCCTCTGATTCATGCTTCTCACATTCCATGTTCCTATATTATGTGTTGTGCTGCTTTGGGCTTCCCTTTCACCTATGAGCACATCAACTGCTGAAAGTCCTTTTGGCTCAAGTCCAGTTGCGTCATTAGCCACAGCACTACTTATAGTTGTCCTCTGCCATACTCCAGTAGCTTGCTGAGTGCCTTCCAACCTATGACTGTTATATTTCATATTATCTCTTGTTTCATTTTGGATTGTTTCATCATAGGGCTTTCATAGTAAAAGATAATCAAAAGGGTTTACTGTGTCTCCTTCTGCACATTACTAAGAAGTGTTAGCTATGGTGCCACTGCCATTCTCTGTGAGATCCTCCAACATTGTCACTCCCCACTACTGTTACTGCCCAGTAGCTGTCTGGCACATTTAATCTGGCTCCTTAGCAAAAGTCTCTCTCTGACATGGGAGATCCTGGCAGCGGCACTGCTGCCATCCATACAGCCTTATGCCTCTCAGGTGCCTGCAGTCCCACCAATGTGGAAGGTAGTGTCATTAGTGGGCGATGGCCCCTAATGATGTCAATAGGCACTATCATTAAGTACCGATCACACTTGTTCACAGCTCATTATTCAAACACAGAAACATTTTTTTTTTTTTTAAACCAGGAAAGTGAATTTTCAGGACCAGAAGAATTCCTTAAAATCTAATGTGAATAGGAACCACTGTTTGGCCCTAGAGTTGCTACATAAAGAATCCTAGGTGCTTCAAAAAGCCCTTGGGTAGCAGGACTGGACAACACACTGGCCTCAGAAAACTTGGAGATCTGCTACCAGTTACAACAGGCAATACCAGACTGTTCCAGTATTATGAATTGTATAGTAAGACTTTACAATAAGCCAGCTCAACTCAACAGAACTGCTAACTCAGTGTGACAGCGTCTTCTTACTATATTCAATTAACTTTTCATGTCTAGTGCCCAGAAACATAAACTGTTTCCCTAATATAGCGCAGTTACATCTAAGTTATAACTTTTTCAATTATAATTGCAAGAGTAGCCACATTTACTATTAAACAAAATTCAAAATCCAAATTGTACATCACTGGTAACCTTATTAGCAAATCAGAGAACACAATGTTTATCCATACTTACACTTGCTTTCAATATGATGCAACTGAATGCCAGACACGTAAAGCAGAATTATAATTTGGCCTGCATATTGTCCAGAGGGGCTATACATGCAAGCTGGCATAACATTTATTACGCCCTCCAGCCATTCATGAGAGGCTTTGGTAAACATCAGATCATCTTTCTCACTCAAATACTGACAGGTTCAATTGAACAGCAACAAACATGTGTGACCAATTTCAAGGTAACAGAGGAATGCCTCAAATACAGTGATGCTTTCACATAGCAATGCTGTCCCACTGGTGAGATAGTGCTTACATAGTTATGATTTGGAGACTACCTCATTCAAAGCTGTCTTCCTTAGCAACTGGGCATTAGAACTGACACATTATTGTAACTCCGGGCACAATGCCACCATAACAGATGTACATGAATATAGGCTCCCAGGAAAAGAAACAGGAATGCTCAATGAGCAAGGCCTTGAGAGAATAGCTAAAAATAGCTCTCACTAGGAGTGACCTATGTACCTAAGTCTATAGGTGGAGTGCATTAACCTTCTTAAGCTTTTTTTTAAATTTTCTATTACAGTAATTTCTCACTCTTCAACTAAAAATTACATTTTGCCCTATATTTCAATATTTATTTATTTATTTATTTCCCGCCTCTCCATATGGATCAAGACAGCGAACAACTTACAAATAGCATGTATTTCGAAACATTTCTATACATACCCCCAACAAGCTGGGTACTCAATTTACCGACCTGCAAAAGGATGGAAGGCTGAGTCAACCTTGGAGCCGGGCAGGATCGAACTCACGACCTTGTGCCTTGCAGTACTGGCATTTAACCACTGCGCCACCACGGCTCTTTTAATCTCACAAGCACTTGTTAATGAAAGTTATCTTCTACTGTTGCAAAGTTATTAACTATGAAATTGTCTACCAGATAAAAGATTGGGAATGCCACAGAAACTATATCAATTACTGAAAAAAACTTTCTAACTGTTCTTCTAAAAACCACCTTTCAAGAACAAGAAAAGATCTAACTAGCACAAAAGCAGCTTCTCGTAAACAACAATAACAAACTGAACTTAATTTGTACTATGCTATTGGTTACTCTTCACAGACATATTTGCTGCTCAGTCCAACACAGTTTGGGTTTCCTGAGGTTTACTCCCTTGAAAGAAAATAAACAAAAGCTTAGTTTTTCAGACTTCTTCTTGGAACCAAAAACACCAATCGTTTTTCAACTGGCAATATTTTCAATCCAGTCCTGTGTGCTGTCATACCACATGCATGTGGGATACAATGTCAATTAAGTCAGTGCACCTGCCTAAAGTACTGAGTATCAAAGCTTCACATATGCAGCAACTGTGGGGCTGAGCCATGTTAGCCTTTCACGGAGATATAAGAAAGATGCAGCGGGTTGTGTTCATGTCGGTCAGCATTCAATTCACGCCATGAGGAACAAGATTCTTCATTTTATCCAATGTGTCTGAACACCACAAAGATGAATGATAAGTTTAAGACTACCATTAATGCACAGTTTTGTAGGGCAGGCAGTGCAGAAGAAAGTACGCATGCATGAATGCATGTACATAGACAATACTAATTTCATAACAACAGCACTCTCTTACTAATATTATACCATCCAACTGCTGATGTGAGGAACTGAACAGCAACCTACAGAAGATCTTCTGGCACAAACATCCAAGATGTGCCTCCATGACAATTTTCTCTAAATATCAGGAAAAAAAGTTCACATATGTTCAGCACCAGCAAAGCTTACGAAGCATAAGACAAAGAACAGAAGACAAGTCCAAGGAAATCAACGCACAGAAAGAATAGCAGAATGGCAGCCACCCAAGCAGGAGGACAGGAGGCTGACTGGACTTCTATGCTAAAGCTACATGCTGGAGTAGTCAATAATATCACAGTCCCAGACATATGCCAAAGACTGGGCATATGCACATTAATCAGACAGTAAGCCACCCTTGAAGAGAGGGACCTATTTCTGTGTACACATATACAGTATTGCACTGTGCATAGCAGAAAGGAAATAGAGGATGAACTAAGATAGAACAGGTCTATGAGTGGAAAACAAAAACCTCCTCTCTTGGAGGTGGGAAATGGGGAAGGAGCGCTAGCACAAAGCAAAAATATGTAACTCTTCAGGAATAGAAAAAAGAGTTGTGCCACTGCTTTCCCAACGTCACACAAACCAACTAGTTTGTACGGATGCAAGCAGAACCTTGGTGTTTACCTTTAAAGTTGGATCTCAGAACTAGCGCAAGGATTTGCTTGCAACAACATTTGTCATCACTATTAACAAGTACTTCCACGCAGCTTAGATCAAAAAATGTTAAAGCCATGATATAGCATTAAAGAGCCATGCACCCACCATGATTACTGTTCTAAAGCACACAGTTTAAGAAATATCTCATGATTTCATTTATCCAGATGGGGACTTTATAAGAGGACTGATTCACACACGCATATATACCCTGTTGCACCTCAGTATCTGATGAATCCCTAAGTATGTGTGAACCTGCTCCATGGAAAACACCATACCTGAGATGTGATCAGATGATGTGGTAGAGCCAGTGTTTAGTTTGTGATGGTTTATCTACATATTCAAGTCACCACAGTGCTGTACTAATTATTTGTGTGGTGAAATCACATGCGTAAACAAGATGCATAAACTAAAATATCTCAATTTGCAAGTTTCTTAGAACATCACTGCAGAAAGCCATAACCTTTCACAATCCAATTTTGTGTTTTATTTCAGTGGGCTTAAGCACACCTGACTCTGCACAAGATCAAGCCATCTTCATTTGCTCCCCTATGAAATGCGGATGAAAACAGGCCCATCATAAGAAGTTATCCTATGGACAATATGGGAATAATATGGAAATAATGTATTAAACACTGCTTTCTGGGTTATAACACACACACACACAAAACACACACTTGGGACAATAAGTGGGATAGAGTATAGGTCCATTGTAAATTACTGAGTTTTAACATAATAAAACCATGATAATACATTAATATCTTACTTGATTTTGGCAAGACACTAGGAATAATGCTGGTGAGAAGTAAAATTACATACCAAAGGAAATTCAATTTTATTCCTTTTCTAACAAAGAAAACATATGCAACATTATGACTAGGCAAACAACTTTACGAACTTTAGTTTTCTTTTCTCTCTCTCTTTTTAAAAGGGAAGGATATCATACTGTCATTATCAGTTCACTGAAAAAGTAAATACTTCTATTTTGCTTCTTTTGCACAGCTGTCAAGATAACCAGTATTTATGAGATACCCAGAACTTGGAAAAGTGTCTGGAACTCTAACTTATAGAATCATAGAGTTGGAAGAGACCCCAGGGGCCATTCAGTCCAACCCCCTGCTATGCAGGAACACCCATGAAAGCATTCCCAACAGATGGCCATCTAGCTTCTGCTTAAAAACCTCTAACTTGGAAACAACAGAACTGTAAATTCTTATATATGGTAAGCCACTTCGGGGTACATATTAGGAGAAATTTGAGTTATAAATCAAATGAATAAACTCTTCCATATCAGCTTAATTCTAGTTAACGGAGCCAATATGGTGTAGAGGTCATTGCAGCATGATTCTGGAGATCAAAATCTGAATTCTCACCTGCAATAGAAATTCACTGGGTGACCCTGGGCAAGTCACACCCTCTCAGCCTCAAAAGAAGACAAAAGCAAACACACTCTGAACAAATTCTGCCAAGAAAGCCCCATGACAGGTTTGCTTTAGGGTCACTTTGATTCAGAAATGACTTGAATATAATAACATAACATAATAACATAATAACAATGCTTACAGTAAAACAGATCTGTAAGAAAATTTTAATAATTACTGTATATATAGATGTATACCTTTTTCTTGTATTCCTATTGGCCACTGCAGATGAAAAATGTATACCACAGGGACATAATGTGAAATGTGCTGTTATTTGTATGTGTATTTAGTTGTTATTCATACCGTGACATGCTTTGAGTCCCAGTTTGTCTGAGTCATGTCTGATTTATATGAAACAAGAGTCCCAGGCAGCATTGGCTCCCTACCTAATGCGTAAAACATGTGTATGTATGTGTAGAATGGAGCAATAACTCTATAAGGTGCATACCAGCATCATGTATGACCATTTTCCCTTTAGAAATCATAGAAAAAGAAAAGCCATACACTCTGCTATTTGTGATCCAGTGCTACTCATCAGGCAGTGCCACTTACTTGGCAGCCAAGCTCCTTTGCCCCACATGGCTGGGTGGGCTGTGATAAACGGAAAAGAAAAAAGTACTCTGCAGAAATTCACAAACTGCTTCTTTCAGACATTTCTTTCTTCAAAATCCACCCCAAAGAGAGGCAAAGTACTACCTAGACACAAGCAGAACTGGCTGAGCTATTTTGGGAGCTGCAGTTCGAACTCTGAAAAAGGAAGTGCTCAGATTCTGCCACAGCTTCACCATCACAGCCACAGACTCCAGCTACTCTGGTAGAGCTGCAGAGCCCTATTATTATCATTATCAATCATCATTTATTTATATAGTGCCATCACTGTACATGGCACTTTACAAGTAAAGGAACAACAAAACAATCAAGATAATGCAACAAACGTTAATTTTAATTGTACCTGCTCGTTTTACTATATTAGTGTTTATATAGAATGCTATGGGTAGTTGATAGTTGCGGACGGAACCATCTTTTAATTATGTGTAAGCATTTTGTTTTTTTCAGTTGTCTTTTGTCTTTTTTTAGTTGTCTTCTTTAGTTTAGATCAGTGGTTCTCAACCTGTGGGTCGGGACCCCTTTGGGGGTCGAATGACCCTTTCACAGGGGTCATCTAAGACCATCGGAAAATACATATTTCTAATGGTCTTAGGCTCCATTTCCTCCTTGGTGGTGGTGTGCAAGCGTGAGCCACGTGCTCGCGTCCTCCTGCCCCCTGTTCAGAAGGGACTGAAATTGCTACCCTTCTCCACTACTGGGAGAACCTCCTGTCTGATGGGCCAGCTTGGGGAGGTGGCGGCAGCACTAGGGGCAGGCCCCCTCCTCGCCACAGTCCCTGCCCCACTCGCCACGAAGGGGGGTGCTGTGGAAGGGCCGGGGGGCCGCAAGGCAGCATTTTTCGGGGGGGGGCAAGCTGTGCAAAAGACAAAGGCGCTGGGATTCCTCCCCCCTGGCCAGGGTCGACACTCTGGAAACTTTTCCCACACTGCCCCCCTCAGCGGAAACAAGAGCGAAGCAGAAGCAGAGCCCGGGGGGGGGTTCTCGGAGTTTTTTCCCTGGGGAGACGCGCGGCTCCTCTTCCCCCCGCCCGCCCCCCTGTTCCTGGCTGGCGAGGCGACCTTTGCCGGGGGTGGGGGGAGGCACTGTAAATAATAAATAAATAATTTTATGGTTGGGGGTCACCACAACATGAGGAACTGTATTAAAGGATCGCAGCATTAGGAAGGTTGAGAACCACTGGTTTAGATAGATTTGTTAATTGGTTAATCAGTTAAATTTAGTATGTTGTTAGTATGTCTTTTGCTTTACCTTTATTTAATATGTTTAGATCTTTATTTGTAATGTGTGTTGTCCTTCTTCTTTTAAACAGTCAATAAAATACTATAAAAAACAACAAAAACAGTTCCTTGCCCTGGAGTCTAACCTAGGGTTGCCAGATGCCCTTTATTATAAGGAATATCCCTTATTTGAGGGCAAGAAAGTTGGCCTCTTATAGGACTGACAGAGGCCCCTTATTAAAAGAGATGTCCCCTATTTGAGGGTTGGGAAGGTATTCCTTTTCTACACAGGGAACGAGGTGCAAAAACATCTCGTATTTTGGGGTGCGGGCCCTTTGTACAGGTAGAAATGAATCACGCCACTGATGAATGTGGACAAGGTATTAATTTTGCAGCAAAATATATGGCTGAGGCTATTTCCACACTAGGCTGTTATAGCGCTATTACTCCACTTTCAACATCCCATGGAATCCTGCGGTTTGCAGTTTAGGGAGAGGTCTTTGGGGCCCCTCCCTAAACTGCAAACCCCAGGATTCCATGGGATGTTGAAAGCGGAATAATAGCGCTATAACAGGCTAGTGCGGAAATGGTCTATGTCAACTGAAATCAGTACTTTCATTGGGTTCTTTGGCAGAACACAAACTTATTAACAGCTGCTTCCTGCAAGTCTATGCAAAAGCCTGGCTGGTTAAGGCAGAATAAACTTGTCTTGGCCCTGCAAAGTCATGAATTCCGGGCTCCCCCTTCTCGCTGTTCTGAAAACGCAGCCACACGAGTCTGACCTGAGGGACTGTCAGGGGCCGCCGTGGAAAGCTGGACTTGAACTCGTCGCCGCCACGGCAGCCCACGCGAGACAGCCCTCCCTCCCGGAGGTCCCGAAGGCGGCAGCGGGGCTGAGGCATTCCGCTCACCTGCGCGAGGAAGCCGGCCTGGCGACCGGGCTCGGGGAGCTTAGAGGACGGCCCCGCTTCCGAGTCTCCCTCTCGAACTCCACGCCTCCTCAGGAGGGCCGGTCGCGGCCTTGCTTTCCGGCTCGACAACGCATGCGCACGGCGGCCAGGTGGCTAGCGGCGGCATGGCCTCTCGGGCTAAACGGAGGCGAGCGGCAGGGGAGGAGGAGGAAGGGGAAGGCGGCGGCGATGAGGGGGAATCCGACTCGGAGCTGGAGAGCGAAGATGAGGAGGAGGACGACGACGACGACGACGAGATCAATGAGGTGAGCGCGAGGCCGCGATTATCCCTCCCTCTGAGGCAGCCATTACTTTTTTCCCCCGGGGTGTGGGTGGGAATCATGCTGCCTCCCAGATGTTGTTAAACCGTAACTCTCAGCAGGCCTAGTCAGGATGGGCAGTGGCGGGGGATGGTGGGAGCTGCAGTCCAACAACAGCTGAGGGAGGAGCGTGAATTCCACTCGTTTTAGACTCAGCTTTCGTTGCCTCTGGGCAAACTTCCGTGGCCTTCCCCAGAAGAGGGTTACCCCGGTATTCCCATCGCTTTTGTCACAGCGCGAAGCTCCTCGCCCCCCTGCCCCCGACCCCCTCAGGGATGATCACTGTTGCAGCCCCAGGCCCGTCCCACAGCAGCCTCTCCCTCTCCCTGCGGTCTGGCTTGCCGCCCTCTCGTCTCCCCCCTTCAGGGATTTCTTCCTCTTTTCGCCGGTTAGCCAACTGACAGGCCATTTCCGCACGAGACTGTTACCGCGCTATGATTCCGCTTTCAGCATCCCATGGAATCCTGGGGTTTGCCCGAGGCCCCTCCCTAAACTGCAAACCCCAGGATTCCATAGGAGGCTGAAAGCGGAATCATAGCGCGGTAACAGTCTCGTGCGGAAATGGCCATGGTTTTCTGGGCGCCGTCTCTCTTTTTCCCCTCACTTACTAAGGCCACCACATTTCTCCTGTCTTTATTTGAGGGCAGGGCTCAGTCCAAGAATCAGCACTTTTAATACTAGGACAAAGTTATAGAATAAATGAATGATATGATAAGTAAGTTATGTTATAGCTGGGACATTTCTGGGCATGTGTGAAGTGCTTTTCCTTGCCAGGGGTTCCTTAAGGCCAGCACAAAAGTGTCATCGGTATGGAAAAGCTTTCCAGTAATTTGGCAGGTGCGAGTTTGGCCATGTTCACACTACACTGTTACAGTGCTTTTATTCCACTTTCAACGTCCTGTGGAATTCTGGGGTTTGTAGTTTACCGAGGCCCTCTAAATGCCCTCCCTAAACTGCAAACCCCAGGATGATGAAAGTGGAATAATAGTACTATAACAGTGTAGTGCAGAAATGGCCTTTGAGGCCATATTAGATAAGCCCTTATAATCAGTTTTCCAAGCTGTACAAGGAGAGTGAAAGTTGGTAGATTGATATTTTTATTGATCTTGTTTATAACCCACCTTTCTCCCAATATCTGTCACTCAAGGTGATTGGCAGTTTACAACTAACAACACAGTAAGTCAGGGCTTTCCAAACGGTGTGCCACAAAACATTAGAGTGTCACCTGAAGTGTGTAGGTCTGTTGCCTACAATCTGGGAAATGTATGTTATTTTTAAAAATATATGTAAGGTTTTCGTGAGATATGTTGTCTCCCCATACATTTTGTTGTTACAATTTTTGAATGTGTCTATATCTCTTGTAAGGGGTTAGTTTAACCTCCGGTTTGCTAGTGAAACTGAATTACTGTGTCGTGACATGACACATGTCCCAAAAGTGTGTCACCAACATGAAAAGTTTGGAAAGCTCTGCAGTAAGTTATAATTTTAAAATACAGTTAAACAAATGATCACATTAAAAGAAAAACCAAATTAAAAGCCATTTTAAAACATACAAAGAAGAAAAAGAGTAATACAACTTCCTTTTTAAAAAAAACAACAACAAAAAACCCTCCCTCAACAACCAGTCCTTGCCAAAATGTTGCCTGATAAAAATATGGTTATTAGTTCAGGTACATCTATTAGTATGCTCAACTTTGTTTCATGCCAGAAATCCAGTTCTAATTTACATCCCCCCCCCGGTCACTGCCAACATATGCATTCTCCATTTTCAACATTATAACTATTGGGGAATGGTGTACCATCTTGCTGTCATTGTTGGAGTCAGAAATCAAGGTAGATGGAAAGATCACCCAGAGATCTACCAGTAGATCTTCATCTATCTTTCCTCACCCATTCCCTTGTATTTGGTACACTTCAGTCTCAAACAATTCCTTGGATATTCTAAGATTGTATGTTTTTAAAATTAAACTTATTTAAAATAAACTTCTACTGGCAAGTTTATGTGTGATTCCTCATTTGTGTGTGCTTATCCACAGGAAATAAATGTTGAATTTGAAGCACATTCCATATCTGATAATGATAAAAATGGAATAAAAAAATTATTGCAACAGGTGAGTGTATCTGATCTTGTAGCTTTTCTGTGCTGAGTTGTCATGACAAGAGACATAATATCATGAATTCTCCACTGGTGATGGAGGGTGACAAACCTTACCATTCTTAATTGAATTCATGCTTATCTAAAACTTCGGACCTCTATGGTAGATGTGCAGAATTGGTCCTGTCACATCCTGGGATAATAATAGTCTGTACAGTCTGTTACCCAGGACCTTTTCACACTACACAATTATAGCACTGTGATTCTACTTTAACTACCCTGGCTCCATTATATGAGATCCTAAGATTTCTTGGGTGATGGAAAGAGTTTCTTAGAATTCTCAGGCTGCAAGCTGTGTTGCCTCACCAAACTACAAACCTCAGGATCTCCTTCGATGCAGCCATAACAGCTAAAAGTGGAATCGTACTGCTATAATTGTGTGGTGTAAAAGGACCCCAGTTCACTCTACAGTTTCCATAACTCCAGTTACCATAGGCAGTGGCAAAGGTTGATCAGGGTAAGTAACAGTACTATTTTGTTCTGTTGTGGTCACCCCTCACCTGGAGTGTTGTGTCAGTTTCTTAGTGCCATAATTGAAGGAGGATACTGATAGTTTGAAAATAGTAAAGAGTATGGTAATCAAGCTATGTAAGAAACAGATAAGGAAGCTGGATATATGTAGCCTGGAGAAGAGGAGACTGTAATGTGATGTATGCGTGTGCAGTCAAGCCATCTGTTGACTTAAGGTGACCCCATGAATTTCATAGGGTTAGGCAAGCAATACTAATTGGCAAGCAATGTCAGTTCTTCTGAAACAGCAATCTTTAAATATCTGAAGGTTGCTGTCAGTTGTAAAATGGAAGAGCTTGTTTGCTCATGCTTCAGAGCACTGGACTCAAATAAATGGATTCAAATTACAAAAAGAGAGATTCTGAAGAAACATTAGGAAGAACTTCTTGGTGGTAAGAGCTATTCATTTGATGACCTGGAAGGTTGTAATCTATGGTTCCATGGTAGCAGCTGTGGTCTCTTAGCATCTGGAGGGTTAAGGGTTGCCTCCCTCTCCCATGTAAAAGATATGTTTGAATCCCATAGTTTGGGTTCCCTTTTCCTTAAAAAAAGAGCCATGCCCTTCCTGCATCTGAATCATATAGGTTTAATTCTGTCTCTGAAGCTCCTGTTTTGATTTTTTTTTACCCTAGGGATTTTAGAAATAAAACTGATGGAATGGACAGCCCCATTTCAATGTCTTTCAGTTCTGCATTGATTTTTCTTTTTTTTATAACTGCTGATCATGGCATATTTAATCACACATGCATGGCTGGTTAGGACTCTGTGTGATGTGACCTGCAAGCATTAATGATGCATAAGCAGAAGAGGTGATGAATGCACGCATTATTCAAGTGTGTTGAATAAACCGTGAAGAGAGGTATATGCTAACCCCATGCTATATCTTCCTTTGTGAGCGCTTTCTGTTGGAGAACTGTGTCTGTAAAGTGAAGAGCCTCTTCTGTTTGTGGAAGCTTACTACATGGGGTCGACACTACTTCAGGGTGTCAACCCTGAAAAATCAGTGTTTGTACTCACATGGAGAGCCTCCATGGATACTGTTGGCACTCCACTTGGATTGTCACTCTCCATGTGTAGGACAGCTTTGGATGGAGTGCTGGAAAGGAAAGACTAGCACATGCATCATCTGTTTATTCAGCACAACTGAATAATGACTGAATAGAATTATTATGAGAAGTAGGGTCATGCTGAAACTTAGGCAAATCGTGCTAGAAAGTATCTTGGTGTTTGAATATTGGCATAATATTTTGTTTATGTGGACATTAATTCTATAGCTATCTACCCCTGTCCAGTGCTAGAATGATATAAATATGATTGGTACATACCACAGAACAATTTTAATAATTTATTCCCAATAGAAAATATATTCTTATTAATAGCCTAGAGCATTTTTCTTTCTTTGCCCTTAGCTGTTTCTTAAGGCTCCTGTTAATACAGCTGATCTGACTGATATATTGATACAACAAAATCACATTGGGAGCGTTATCAAGGTAGGTTATCTTCTAACTTTCCTAATTGTTGTTGTTGCATACTTCAGATCATTTCTGAGTTATGGCAACCCTAAGACAAAAATATCATGGAGGTTTCTTGGGAAGATCTGTTTGGAGGGAGGTTGCCTTTTCCTTCCTCTGGGGCTGAGAGAGTGTGACTTGCTCAAGGTAACTGAGTGGGTTTCCATGACTGAGCAAAGATTCAAATTCTGGTCTTCAGAATCCTAGTCCATCACCCAACCACTATACTACTCTGGCTCTCAACTTTCCTAATTACTACATTTTATTTTCATATTAGACTATGGCAACTTAAAATATATGTGTGTATGCATATGTGTGTGTGTGTATAGTTTCATGGTGATTTAGCACAATATAGTATTTTCTTTTTCCAGTATAGCTTTTGGGATTTAAGCACGTTTGCTACACATAGGCCAGTGATGGGAAACCTGGTACCCTCCAGATGTTTTGGGCTACAGTGGCCATACAGTGGTGGGGTCATACAGGAACCAGCAGTTGCTCTGATATCTCCATAGATGTTTATGCACTCTTACTTTAATCTACTGAAAATGTACAATTTTTTTTAAAAATGTAGAGCCCCGTTGCAGGTTCTTTTCCAGACTGAGTATATTATATATCATTAATAATGTCTAGCAGGCAGCTGAAAGAGCCACAGAAAAATATGGCATATGCTTCTTATAATAGTATGAATTCTGCATAGAAGCTTAATTTCTTCCTGGTAAACTCCTGCAGAATATAGCGGAACCAGTTTGACCAAAAAATGATGGCACAGGAATGACAACTTTACAATCCTTGAGGATTCTGTAATAGTCATATATACTGTGGCCTTATGTTTCACACTGTGAGCAAGAAATAAGTGAGTTGCTTTCTGTGTATGCGTTCTGTGAATTTTAATTCCAAATACTGTCATTTTGGGCAAGTGTGCTACTGTTCTCCTTGTATACTGTTATTATAATACAGTCATAGGGAAAAATGGGATTGTTGCTGTTTGGAAAATCAGGGAGCTCCAGCAAAAATTGGTATGATCATTGATAGTTAAAGGCCATAGGTGTGGTTGTATCATTTTGGATATTTTCTGTCTCTGATGGAACCATGGGGCAAACAGGTTACCATTTTAAGGAAGATCTGAAGGCATATTATTAATGAGTAAGGTGAAGTTGGCTGTAGCTGACACATTAAATGTATATTTCACTGAATAAATTCAGTTAATTATATCAGTTTTATGTACCTGTAATTTAATGGACAACCGATTAAGTATCATGCAGACTACAAATGAACTCTTGGTACCTTCTTCCACCTTCACTTTCACCAAAACATTCTCTTTATTGACTCAACACATGAGCTGTGTCATGTGTTGAAAGATCGTTAATGTAGATGGTGCTCACATGAAAATCTCTTACTGTGTAGACATGCTGCAAGAAGTGCATCCAGTCTGATTATGTATGTTATGCAGGTGTCTTTGTGTTTAATAGGACTTGTTTCACAGTAAACATTCTGCCAGTACAGGTTGAGCATCTCTAATCTGGAATTCTGAAATCCAGAAACCTCCAAAAACCGAAACTTTTTGCTGCCAGCTGCCTGCTGTCACGGTGGCTGTGGCTCCTGCTCTTAGAGCCTCAAAATCTGTCCAGCCTTGCATCTCATACACAACACAAGTGGTGAGTGAATGAGACAGAGGCAGGAGAAGGATGCAAGGCTGGAAAGAGACATGGAAATCTGTGAGATGGCAGGAATCCAAGCAGCACAAATCCACACTTCCTGCCATTTCACAGATCCTTGTGTCTCTCTTCAGTCTCATGCATTGCTCCACCCTCACATCTTGTTTGTGTTGTGTATAAGACACAAAGCTGGAGTGAAATTGAGGATATAAGGGACCTGATGCCTGCATTTGGGGGGGAAATGCAGTACCATATAGAACAGAGCTTTCCAAATAGTGTGTCATGACACGTTAGTGTGTCGACTGCAGTGTGTGGGTGTGTCATGTGAAAGTAATGAGAAACCTTTGAGTCTATATGAAATAAGACATACCAACTTGCATGCATTTTTATGCAACAAAGGTGCCAGTTAGTATGGTGCACTAGTATATTCCCCTTCCATCATATGCATATATGCACACCGTGGTCGAGGGATCATACAGGTACTGCGCATGCACAGAACGTGTAATCAGGTTGAAACAGCAGAATTGAATGTGAAAACCTGTGTGTGGCCACTTGACAAAAAGCTGCCCAGGCTGTACTATCTGTAGGTGTGTCCCCATACATTTTGTTATTACAATTTATGTATGTGTCTATATCTCTTATAAGGAGTTAGTTTAACCTCCAGTTTGCTAGTAAAACTGAGTTACTGCATGGCAAAATAATGCATGTCTAAAAAGTGTTTTACCAACATGAAAAGTTCAGAAAGCTCTGATATAGAAGATCTCCCAGGAGCCTGACAGGTGCCTGTTTCCACCTTCAGGGCAGCAGAGGCGCTTCTACTCGTTTAGAGTAGAGATCTCCTATACAGTATTATGCTTTATTATAGTAGTATAGTATAGTAAATAGAGGTATTCCAAAATCCTAAAAAATACAAAACACTTTGGTCTAAAGCAGTGGTTCTCAACCTTCCTAATGCCGCAACCCTTTAATACAGTTCCTCATGTTGTGGTGACCCCCAAACATAAATTTTTTATTTATTATTTACAATGCCTCCCCACCCCCCGGCAAAGGCCACCTCACCAGCCAGGAACGGGGGTGGGGGAGCGGGCAGGGAGGGAAAGAGGAGCCACGCATCTCCCCCGGGAAAAAACTCCGAGAACCCCCCCAGGCTCTGCTTCTGCTTCGCTTTCGTTTCCGCTGAGGGGGGCAGTGTGGGAAAAGTTTCCAGAGTGTCGACCCCCGGAAAAGCACCACCTTGCAGCTCCCTGGCCCTTCCACAGTGCCCCCCTCCGTGGCAAGTGGGGCAGGGGCCGTGGCGAGGAGGGGGCCTGCCCCCCATGCTGCCGCCGCCCCCCAAGCTTGCCCATCAGATGGGAGGTTCTTCCGGTAGCAGAGAAGAGGAGCAATTTCAGTCCCTTCTGAACAGGAGGCAGGAGGACGCGAGCGCATGGCTCGCGCTTGTGCACCACCACCGAGGAGGCAATGGAGCCTAAGACCATCGGAAATATGTATTTTCCGATGGTCTTAGGCGATCCCTGTGAAAGGGTCGTTCGACCCCCAAAGGGGTCGCGACCCACAGGTTGAGAACCGCTGGTCTAAAGCATTCCAGATAAGGGATAATTGTCCTGTATTGTATTCTCATTCTTTATTTATTTATTCCCAGTAAGCTACTTTGCATAGTCATTCATCTCCTAATGTTATTTTTCTGCCACTTGCATTGGCTACTTGCATCTACTTGCATGAGATCCAATTATTAGGCCTAGCTAGAATAGACCTGTTTTATGAATTGATTTTGTTAAGTCAACAATGTTATAAGGCCCATTGATTCAATGGGCTTGCATTTGTTGGGACTAACAATTAACTTTCGCCTAAATAGCTTGAAACCAGATTGTCTTAAGGCAGAGGTAGGAGTGATTCATCCCATGGACTGTATGTGCCACCCCAGCTATTTTTGCAGCCTTGCAGCTCCAAGAGCCAAAAAAGAAAAAAAAAATCATCACAAATATTTTCATACCTCCCAAATTGTTTCAGAAAAAACTTAAATAAATCTATTTTTTTTAAATCAAGGCACTTTTTAAAAATCAAAAGTGATCTTCAGATCATGTATGATTTCCTTTAGAAAAGCTGGTGTGGCTCCTGGAGTGGCTGGAACCCAGAAAATGCAGACTGGGAAAATGCTCCCTAACCCCTGAAGCTAGTCCATCCTTTTCTCTTCCTTGAGGACTGACTTTCACCAGTATGCTCCTGCGAGGTAATGAAGATCAGCTTCAGAGATCCTGGTTATATGTCTCATTGTGAGACCATTGAGTTTGCGAGTGCAAGAGATGGATGATGGTCCCGCAGGTGTGGAATTTCCTTTTGACTGACTTGCACTTTGGCCCTTGCAGTATAGACATTTAACTTGATCTCTTAAAATTTATTTCTTTAGTGCTGCCTTTGTGAAGAGTTCAGATGCTTTTGTGATTTTGAGCAGCTTCCTTATAATAATGTCTGGTTTGCCAAATGTGTTTTTGTAACATTCCTCTTGTACATGTTGCTTTTTAAGGGCAAGACCATGCAAAGCAGCTTATAAATACTTTGAATAAACAAAGAATAGGAACTCACAGGTTGTAATACAGGGAGAAAACCTTAATAGCGGTACTTATGGTTGTGTTTTCTCCTTTATTTTCTGTTCTGTAGCAAGCAGAAGTATTAGAAGAAAGTGATGATGAAGATGAAGGTGATGCTGATGAGGTTTTTGGTTTCATAAGCCTTTTAAACTTAACTGAAAGGAAGGTCAGTAATAAAATCTTGTTGTACATTAAAATATTTTGAATATTCTGATGGTAGCCCATAAAATACATTCTGTAATTTCACACATGAAATTATACTACATTGTTATTTAAATACTTATTAAATTGATAATATATTTTTCTGTACCCACACACTACACACACATACTCGTAACATAGAGGTGCTGTTTCTTTGCCACTGTTTACTAATATGAATTTTCTGCTTGCTTGGCTCTTATTTTTGTTCACATTAAAGTAATATGATTTTTAATATGATTTTTAGCATATTTTAAAGAATTTATTTGCCTCTTACATTTGGTCTCAGCAGTGTATACTGAAGATGATTTAATTTTTGTCACATACCTATTTTTTTGTAGCTATAAGCAGGAGTAGAATGTAGTTCCATGGTTGCCATTTTAATTAGAATTACCTCCCACCTGCTTCAGTTCCTCGTTCCTAAATAATTTTAAAGAAATTCCTACAAATCATTAAAAGTCACAGCAAGAAGTCTCCCACAGCCTGCAAACCAATGCCTAGAAGGTCTCTTTTCAAGTTGTCTTATGTAAATAATTATTTTATATTGCAAAGAAAATCTGTCCTTTGATTCCTAGGGCACGCAGTGTGCTGAGCAAATTAAAGAACTGGTTTTAAACCAGTGTGAGAAGAACTGTGAGCCGAGTATGGTTGAACAGCTGGATAAGCTTCTAAGTGACACAACCAAGCCTGTGGGCTTCCTACTAAGTGAAAGATTCATTAATGTACCACCCCAGATTGCTCTGCCCATGCACCATCAACTGCAGTAAGCACTTTTCCAAAATCATTTTTGAACTATAATTTTTATCCTTGGATGACCTCTGAAACCTTATTTAAATGGAAATGTGTAGAATAGGAGGAAAAAGAGTAAAATGCCATATACTTAAATAACAGAGCCTGACAGACCAGAAACCAGCATTTGAGTATTTTTGGTAGTTGGTAGAAATATTCCTTGTTTCATATATTGCAAATGGATTATTTTACTTGTATGTGAAGCCATTTTGTCATGAATGGATCCAAATGAATATGTTCTCGAGAACAGTTTGAGGAGTTGTTCTGTGGCTGGAAGAGAACTTGCTAAAAGCAACTGCATTAATATTTTATTGAAGTGGTTCATGTTTGTGGTTTTGGAATGGCAGGATGATTATGGATGTTAAATCTGTGCATTTCTGAACTTAGAATGGTTAGCTGAAATTTATTTCAAAATTGTTTGTGAGATGAAATCTGTGTAGGGAGTACAGACCAGTAAAGCAAAGCCTAGGTCAGAGAAAAATAGTAAACTCTAGCCAGCTTGTGGTACTAAAAGAATCATTTGCTCTCTTTTGGACTTCCCTTTCTTGACTTTGGGAGCTCTTAAGCCAAAGCTTCCTGTGGCGGACATTGCAAGAATGTGTGATTTACAAAATGTCAAATCCTCCATGAAACCAAATGCAGAAAAGAAAAGAAGGAGCAGATGGGAAAGTATTGGCACAGAGCTTGTTCCCAGCCTAATAAAGTGTATACTGGAATCTTTGTCTTTGACCTGAACCAAATTGTTTAGAAATTGAATTTAAAGCTATAGTACAACTATAGCATAAACACAAATTTTTAAGCCTACACATGTTGTATCTTTAAATTGAATCCATGATTGCCTGTTAAGCACACTGGCTTTGATGTATACTCTTCTGTGTAAAAGGAACAAAGGAAAATAGCATTGGCACACAAGGGAGCACTGTTGTAGCAAGGTACCCAGTGTTTTGAGGAAAAGGATGAAAATGAGAGAATCACTAGTGTGAACTTCGGGCATAACAGAAGTGGTTTTCACATTACTTTTACTGCAGTTATGTATACATAAATTTGAGTGCAACATGAAATAATTTTTGATGGAAACCTTTGATTACTTCTAGAAAAGAACTGACAGAAGCTCAGAAAACAAACAAACCTTGTGGAAAATGCTACTACTATCTTTTAATTAGCAAGACTTTTACTGATAAGAAGACAAATGCTAGGAAAAAAGGGAGCAGCACCCACCAGAAAGAAGAACTGATGTTTTCAAATGCTGAGGAAGAATTTTTCTATGAAGTGAGTCTGGTGTTTGTTTGTTTGTTTGTTTGTTCAACTTCCGAGGTGCATTTTGATTTATTCAAAAGGAACATAGAAGATTTGAGTGTTTTTTGTTTTTGTTTTGTTTTGTCTCCTAAAAAGTTGAATCCATGTTCAAGATAAATTGTTTGGCTTAGATAATTACCACAGTAATTATTTCAGTGAAGTTTCAAATGATGGAACAATCTGAAATAATGTGTTTTACATATATCTTATTTATTTGTAAGAGTTACACACACTGTCTGCTCTTAGAACAAAATGTGGGTCTTACACTAAGATTTCCAAAACCATATGTAACAAGTTGCTTAGTTTAGGGTACTGGTTCATGACATATCTCCAAAGTTTCCTCTATGGTGTACCAAGGGAGCCTAATGCAATATCAGTCATTGCAGAACTTCACAAGAGCATTCCAATGAAACCACTTTACAGTATATGAAACACTTGCAACTCTGAATTCTGTTACAAGTGATAAAATCTTCAGTGACTTTACATTACCATAGCATTTTTGGTCTTGCTTCTTAGAAAATATAAGCTATAACAAATTCTTATCAAGATAGCCACATAAAGCAAGTACAGTGCTTTTAACCAGAGTCTGTCTTTTTTGTTTCAGAAATCACTTTTGAAATTCAGTTACTCTGTAGAAGAGGAGAGTGATTCATGCTTGGGAGGCAGATGGTCTTTTGAAGATGCACCCATGAAACCTTTGCGAACAGTGATGGTAATCCCTGCTGACAGAATGGATACCATCATGGATAAACTCAAAGAATATCTTTCTGTCTGAACCAGTTTTTCTCATAATGGTTTCGCAAAATCACCCTTTAAGACTTTGACTTTTGATGGGAGTATAGATTTACCGCTTTCAATTCTTCATTCTTTCAGGATTTTGCTTGTATTCTTATAAAATATGTCATTTATACAACTAGCCACCTGCAGCATCTTTACAGTGCAATAAATAAAGTCAAACCTAATGGTTATTAAATAATGCTGAATACTTTTCTTAAACAATATAGGCTGTTTCCATATTGCCAAAGATGACAGAAAAAGTCTTATTCTTGCCCTTTGGTTCTGTGATAAAATACCTCACTGTTTATCAAATCCCACAGATAAAACCTGATGCTGGATTTTGGATTGTACATAAATATTATGGATACTTCAGCATCTTTTGGGATAGGAAAGTTATTGAACAATACATCTCTCTTCAGCAGGTGTTTCAGGATATTTTTCATATTTTTATCTGCTATGTGTTTTTTATTCTTTGTTGGTTGCTGAAATGGGTGATAAATGATTGATCATTTCCTGCAGAGTAGCCTTACATTCTCTGGCAGCAGATTACTAAAACAGTATTGAGTTATCAGCTCCACAAACCTGATAAGAAACAGAATAAGCAAAAGAGGATATGCCATATATTTTCACAGCATTGGGATGTTTTTGTATTTTCTGTGACTGTTTCATTACTTATGCAACAAATGCTTATGGACAGACATATTTTGGTGCATTAAAAACAGATCTTCAATTAACATCCAACATTGGCTCCAAAGGAGTATTTCAGGGAAAGATTACCTAGAATCTTATATTTCTGTGCATCTTTGCAAAGTGGGAAGTTTCATCTGATCTTGGTAGATTTCAGCATACTCTGTGCAAATTATACCTAGAGCTTTAGTGCACGCTGCACTAAAATTCAGAAAGGCAATGAAAGGGCAAAAGCTTTATCTTATTTCAGTAGATTTAGGATAGAAAGGGATATATTTAAACATTTATAGTATTTCTCTTCTTTCTTCCCTTGTGGCATTTTCAGACCATTCATAGGTACATTATACTGTTCCACAGAAATACCTCCACATTTGGATGTTTATAATTTAGTGGGAAAATATTCTAATGAAGTATGAAATAAAATCATTCTGTAAATTATCTTCTCGTATGAATACATACTCGTGTTGAACGTGGGAGCAGGGAAAGCACCTAGCCTCATCCTACTCTGTTACTGCATTCTTCGTATAGAAATCAAGGCATCTAAAGAGGAGAGTTTCCTGGGGGAAAAAACAGAAATCTTGTTTGTAGGTAGAGCTTCCATGCGAATAGAATGCCTGTTTTTAGACTTGTTACCTTCCATGTAATAAAAGTGATGGTAGAGGGGACTGGCTGCTTCCCTGCTCCTATATTCAGCAAACTGAGGAGTTATACCTGAACAGGGCTGTGTAGTCTCACCTTTACATTTTTCAGAACCATAGCTTGGTTGTTAAGCACACACTTCACATGCAGAAAGTTCTATTAGTCCCTGGCATTTGTAGTTAGAGCTGGGAAAGACTTGTGACTAAAGCCCATGAGAGCTGCCACCAGATAAAATATTGAGCTAGGTAGACCAGTTTTCAGTTCCATATAGAACAGCATCCTGTGTCCCTCTTCCACTAAAAAGGGTAGTGTTTAGGAGACCAAGCAACATTCTCACCATGTTGGTATGGTGATGGAATACTGCAGGATCTTTTCATTATTTTTTTTTTTAACAACTGATATTTTACTGCAGGGAGCTAACACTGAGATCGTGGAAACCTTTCCCATTCCTTCTCCTTTTTCCCCAAGGAGCACACCACAGAATCTAAAAAGAAGGGAGGGAGGGGAAGAAAAGAATGTGCAACACCTTCAACTGGTTTTTCCTTTAGCATTTTGTGGATATAAATTCAAGTCTTCGGATGCAATAGCAAGTAGTGCTAAGGCCTCAGGTGTAAAGCATATTTATGCAGTTGTGGGATGGAATGTAAAAGGATCCAGAAAGATGCAAATCTTGTCCTTTGCCCTAAATTTTCCAAAGGTTGCATAAGAGAGCATGGCTAGCACTGCAGCAGCCAGGCTGCTTCTGCTGCAGCAGCAACCGCCAGCTGTAACAGCAGCAGCAAGATCTGCTGCGGTTTGAGCACTTTCCAGTCACCTTGCCTGCAATAACAGCAGAAACAGTAACAGGGAACTTACAGCTGCAGTGGCTGCAGTAGCTGTGATGCCAGGCTCATGAGCCCCTTGAGAGTGACTGGTGAGTGACAGGAAGAGATGTAGACAATGAGGATGAAAGTTCCTCTGCCAGTGTGCAGGTGCTCTCTGCCACCTTCCAGGGCGAGCAGGCCCAGCTAGCCAGCCTGCCCTTGCCTTGGCTCCTGCCACATAGCCAGTCTGCTGCAGGCAAGAAGCAGGCTGAGCAGGGCCTGTGTATTGCCATTCAATCTGCCTTTTTATCCTACAGTCTGCTTACAAAAGATTTTTAAAAAATGAATCAGAATCTTGTTGGGCAGTTACAGATGGATAACCTAGAGTTAATGTAGTTGTCCTTGTTTTGTATTCACAATCTCTAGGCAGGCCCTAGTTTAGGGGAAACATAGGGCCCACGAAACTCCCCTAATCTCCACTTACTGGGCAACAGCTGCTGTGATGAATAGGGGTCTTCCCCCTGTTGATCAGAAGCAACTGTGTGATGGTTCCACCTGACCCGTTTGCACAAGAGATCTTTGACAATTACGATACAGGTCCTGCTTCTGCCTGTTGCACTGGAGATCACTTATGTGTGGCAGTGGGAATATCAGCTGCTTCTCAATTGACAGGTGAACAGATTTCCATCAAACAATGGCTGCTGCCTGGTAATTAAGGACTGGAGGGATCAGGACAGGAGGGACTTTGTAGCATCATAACCACAGTGCTTACCTATTCAATAACTCCCCAAACAGAATTGCAGACCTTAATTTTGACCTTAAGTAAATATGTACAGGTCAAAATTAAGGTCCAGAATCCTGTTGGGGAGTTACAGATGTGTAAGCATCATGGTTGTGGTGCTACACAGGGAATTCCATCATGATTCCTCCAGTGTTTTGAACTTAAGTAGATATGTACAATGCTGGAGAAGAGTCCTACAGATACTATGGGCTGCTAAAAAGACAAATAAATGGGCCCAAGAGAAAAACAAAGCCCGAACTCTTCCTAGAAACCGAGATGACTAAACTGAAGTTGTTGTACTTTGGACATATCATGAGAAGATATGACTCACTCGAAAAGATGATGCTTCGTAAGGTAGAAGTCAGTAAGCAAAGAGGAAGCCATGTTATAGATAGTTAGACTCAATCAAGGAAGAGACATTCCTGAATCTGCAAGACCTGAGCTGATGATAGGGTGATTGGGAAGTCTCTTACGCATAGGGCTACCATAACTTGACTTAAGCAGTTAACAACAAGAAGATATGTACAAGCTATAGATAGAATAGAAGTATAGAAATAATCCTGCTATTATTTTGCTATATACGTACTTAGAAATGTATATACTCATGTCCTCTGTATTCTTAAGAGGCCATTCACAAGTGGGGGACATGTGACTGGGTAGCAGTACATGTGAAAGGGATCTAGGAGTCTTCATAGACCACAAACTGAACATGAGTCAGCAGTGTGATGTGGCAGCCAAGAAAGCCAATGCAATTCTCGGCTGCATCAATAGGAGTATGGTGTCTAGATCGAGGGAGGTACTGGTACCGCTCTACTCTGCTTTGGTTAGACCTCATCTTGAATACTGTGTCCAGTTCTAGGCACCCCAGTTCAAGAAGGACATGGTCAAGCTGGAGCAAGTCCAGAGGAGGGCGACCAAAATGGTGAGAGGCCTGGAAGCCATGCCCTATGAGGATAGAGAGCTGGGTATGTTTAATCTGCAGAAGAGAAGGTTAAGAGGGGACATGATAGCCATGTTTAAATATTTGAAGGGATGCCATGTAGAGGAAGGAGAGAGCTTGTTTTCTGCTGCTCCAGAGACCAGGACAAGGAGCAATGGATTCAAGCTGCAGGAAAGGAGATTCCAGCTGAACCTCAGGAAGAACTTAAAGATTCATTTTGAAGTCCAATATAAGTAAGGTCTTTAAGGTCTGAGTGAGAGCCACAAGTGCTTCAGAAAATACCTGTTACCATAGCAGCGACCATGAGCATTTTTTCTACATAGTCAAATTCACATGAAGCTAAAATAGCCTTCAACATCTGTGGATCACTGGGAACTCTGAGGCCATTTTTACATTACACTGTTATAGTGCTACTATTCCACTTTCAACATCCTGTGGAATTCTGGAGTTTATGGAGGCCCAAGAGCTCTCTGGCTGAGAATTCTAAATGCCACTCCCTAATCTGCAAACCCCAGGATTCCATAGAACGTTGAAAGTGGAATAATAGCACTATAACAGTGTAGTGTGGAAATGGCCTGACATTCTTATTCCAAATTCTGTAAGGTTTCCACCATTGTCAAGGGCAGCCAAATAATCTAGATCTTCCAAAGACTGCATGGTACTTTCAGGAATAGGTATGAGCAGCAACACCTAAATTACATTTGTTTTTACATTCATTGTGGCACAGTCCTGTGAAACACCCTTGCAAATTGAATTACATTGATTCTGATGCTTATGATAATTAACACTGGGAGATTCAGCACATTGCATACTTACTTAATTTTTGTCTCTGATGAATTCGTGGAAAATACTATTTAAGCTAAAACTATTAAGTATATAGAACTAGCCTCACTGGAGAAGAATCAGCATGGCTTCTTAACAAGGACGTCTTAACCTTATCTATTTCAATGGTTACATCTGTACCCCTAATAAAATGTTGGGAAATAGGAATCAGTCAACTAAGCAGGGTATCCAAAAACCCATTAAAAGACCACATTAGAACAAAACAATAAAAATTCAAACTGAAGTAAATCTCATAAAACCAAGCCACTGTCAGCTTAACCTTGACTACCAAAAGTCAGCATTAATGCAAAGGTTTTTACAAATCTTCCAAAATAACAAATCAATTGCACTGCCTTGTCCAGAGTGTGAAAGTTCATTTTAAGAAAAAAAGAGAGAAGGCAAGAAGAGAGAGATGACGATGATGATGATGATGATGATGATGATGATGAATATAAAATAATAATAATAATAATAATAATAATAATAATAATAATAATAATAATAATACATAAAAAAGAGGCTTCAAACTTTGTGAAATGTAAGGAACAGTCAGGAATAGAACCAGGATAATAATTTTAGGGGGGGAAATGACAGACGTGAATAGAGCTTATTTTGGTTTTTGTTTACTATTTATTCATTGATTTCTGAAGACTTCAGGAAGGTGTACAACCAATAAACCTACTCTAAAGTAATTTAAAGCAACATTGAACATTTCAATAAAATCAAAATAGAACCTGCAGACCAATGGATTGAATCGTATCGTATGACAGCAATCGAGACATTTTGTACTACTTGCATCTTCTACGGCATCCTCTAGGACAGCCCTGCATTACAACAATCTAGAAATTATCAGTATGTGAACTACTGTGGCCAGGTTCTCTCAGGAATGGTTGAAGCTGGTGGGTCAAGCAAAGCTTGCCAAAAGTATTTCCAGCCATTGAGGCTAAAGTGAAAAAAGATTAATCCAGAAATAACTCCTGTGTGTTTCTTTCTTAAAGAATGCAGTTTTATCCAGAATACATTGCTGGTCCAGTTCTGAGATCTAGGAACTAGCAATGTACAGAGCTCCCATCTTTAGCTTATAAATCTACATTCAGACCATTGCAGTGTAGAAATATCAGTCTGGGACTGCAGAGCTTTACCTGACTCTGAGAACTAAGACAAATACAGTAAGATGCAGGAATATGGCTACAGAGGGCACTGCCTCCCAACAAGAATTCTACCTCCCTCATGAAATTTTCCTTCAGTTGGCTGCTTAAAACTTCACTTGAGTACTGTATTTAGAACTATGGTTTAGGCATCCAAAGAAAAGGGGCAGGGAAAGTTAACAAGAAAATGTGAAAACAGCAAATAACTCTAGGTGTGAATGATTTTCAACGTCTCATTCTCTCCAATGCTAGAATATATATTTATTTGCTTATTTGTTTCTTTCATTTATATCCTGCTTTTCTCTCATATGGGACTGAATTTTGGGGCTGGAGGAAATTCAGAGACTGAAAGAAAGTTTCACTGAGGAGCAGAATTCTTATTGAGGGGAAATGTCCTCATTTTGCCCACCTTAGCTACACCCTTGGTGAGGCTCCAAAATCCATCATGTATGTGCCTTCATGTTGCCTATTGATGACATATTCATGGCGACTCCATGAATTTCATAGGGTTTTCTTAGGCCATTTCCACATGGGGTAATAAAAATGGTGCAGTGCGTCCTTCATGGAGAACGTCTGCACCTTGGAGCGGACTGGGTCCGGACTACTTACTGGAGATCCGCACCTCAGTCTGCTCCAGAATGACCCCAAGTGGTCCTCCAGCATGCTTTTGAAAAACCTGATTTTTCCGGTCTTTCAAAAGCCCGGAGTGCGCCACTGCGTGCCTGCTCTCTGGTGCAGATTCGCAGGTTTGCACCAATGTGAGCCTGCAATCTGCGGAGGGCAGACTTTAGGCTGGCAAGCTTCAGCGGTTGGTCAGGGCCCACGACCAATCTGAAGCCGCCATTTTGGATGCCAGAGCAGTGCGGATCTATGACCACGCACTGCTTCAGAGCAGCCTGGACCGGACTGGGGAGCCAGAAGATCCGGTAAGTAGCGGCACAGGGCAATTCCCTTGCCCCGTGTGGAAATGGCCTTAGGCAAGGAATACTCAGAGGTGGCTTAGACAGTTCTTTCCTCTGAAACATAGTCTACAGTACCTGGTGTTCATTGCCATCTTCCATCCAAGTATTAACTTGAGCTGATCCTGCTTAGCTTCCAGGACCAGACAGAATCAGGTGCCTTTGGGGTATTGAGGCCCAAAAGCCATTATGAGACTAAATAACATAGGCAACAAACAGAAGCCTGTTGCTCTCCACAGTTTCTTAATCATGGGAGGAGCAAGAGGAGAAACAGAAGTTCCCCAATGCCACAAGGGCCCCCAGCATCAGAGAAGGCATTGAATTTTCCCGTGTCACTATGTGTAGTATCTTCTGCAGCTAAGAACAGAACCTTCCTAGCCCAGTGTCTTCTACTGCCATCTCACATAGGTGGTTCAATATGATACCATGCCTGATGAAATCAAAAGGCACCAAAAGATCCAAAATGGCCAGCAGGGAAGTAGTCCTCAGTCTTTCCATCAGAGCAGGTCAGTGGTAGCAGCTTGGCGAAGAACAAACTCCTTTCAAAGAACTAGTCTTCAGACCAGTTCATGAGCAGACTCAGTAACAATGGGCAATATCTGAAGGTGTTATTCCACAAGAGTAAATGATATATTCATAGCCTAGAAACCCAAAATACAAATATACTACTGTCTGTGCACCAATAGAATTCAATCAGTACTCTGTTGATTAATCTTAATTCAGTTTAGGTCAATGTCTACAGGTTAGGGCTATTGCCACAGGCATTCATACTGATAGCTAACAAGTAAAAGCTTGATGGAATGGCCCTCTTTTTTCACTGCAATCAATGTTCCTCACATTTAAACAACGAAAAAGCTTCTACAACACAGGCACCTAAAGTGTTGTGCAATTTGATTTTTAGCATTGTTTGTATGTAACCCTTGGTTCCTTTACAGGACTTGCAGAAGAATTCATGGAAGATGGAGTGCCACATATATAGACTTGCTTCCAGATTCTGGGCTGTTGAATTTGGGGCTGTTGGTTTGTCTTTTCAGGGAATTCCAGCCTTGCATAAAGGGCAGCCTAGTGTGTATCGCTAGCCCTAAATAGTGTCTTATTAGCTGTTGTTGAGGTGGTGTGGGTTGTTTCCGCTCCAGGAACATGTGTGGTGTTAGTTATACTATCATAAGTTCTAACATAATGACAGTGTGACTAAAGAGTTAATTTGCTGAGGGAGGTTGGAGACAAGGTGGCCAGTCAGAGTCTTTAGAATATTCAGAAAGGCTGTAGGTCCAACTGAAGAATGAGATGTAATGAAATAATTTTATTTGTTTACTTGATTTATACCCCACCTTTCTCCTTATGCAGGATCCAAAGTCACCTCCAGCGTTTCAAAAACAGAGTACAGTTAAAGCATTATTCATACAAAGGTAAAAAAAGAAAAAAAAGAATTAAACAGCAGTTCAAGTAAAAGCAGACAATTAAAACATTATAAAAACACATATCATAATAAAAGATGAAACACATAAGCCCACCACAGATGCCTTCTGTTTCATAGATTTTCAATCAAAGGTTTGCCTGAATGAGAACATTTTAGTCTGCTAGTGAAAGGAAAGTGGGGGGGGCAAATGAATCTCCTGTGGGAGGGAATTCCACAATCTAGGATCAGCAACTGAGAAGGCTCTCTCCTGACTGTGCTGGTGGTTGGACAGAAAGAAAGCCTTTTCCCAAAGATCTTAAAATTCAGGTAGGCTCATACAATGAGATTCAGTCTTTTCAGATATTAGTGGCAGGACTTGTGGCAGAACTTGGAGCATGTGGAGGGGGCGAGGGGGGAGGGGCTACAGCGTGAGGCACATGACCACTGTGCATGGGGGCATGACTGCGGTGCATGGGGACGTGGCCAGGGTGTGCGGGGTGCGTGGCCAGGGTGCATGGGGACGTGGCTATAGGCTGGAATGCCCCCAAAACATTGCCGCCCGGGGAAAACCGCCCCCCCCCCGTCCGTACTTAACTATATGTACCAAAGCTTCACAGGGCTTTAAAGGTCATAGTCAGCATTTTGAATTCTGACTGTAGTCGGTGAAGTTGTTTCAATTGTAGGATGTACATGTTCCCTATAAGCAGACTCAGTCAACAACCTGACCACAGCATTTTGGAGCTGCTAAAGTTTCTGAACAGCTTCCAAAGACAGCTTCACGTAAAGTGTGTTACAGTAATTCAACTGGGATATAATCAAGAGATGTGTTACTTTGGTTGGATCTGATATCTCAAGGAATGGGTGCAAGGGGGCACTAGTTAAATAGGGAATGAGGAAAACTGGAGAGAGGTAAATAGGACATGAGGGGAGCTGGATGTATGGAGGTTTAAGTAATGCAAAAGTTTGAATAAAATGTTAAGGAAAAAAGAATGTTGCTCTGTGAACTTAATGTTTTTTTGATGCCTGAAGCAAGCTGAAAGATACATATTTACCCTGCCTGTATATATTTAAAACTTTTCCTGTTTTGGTACCTCCTGCATAGACTAAACATGTGGTTTGGGTTCTCTACAGCGAGATCACAGTCACTTGCTACCACTGAACCACACAAACACATCCTACTTTCCAAACCAATGGTCTTGGAGTATCTTAAGGTATTGATTGGGACCTTGTGGTTAAACAGACTTTCACACGGCATTCGCCGTGCAAAAGGGTGCCTGGAGCATTGCGCGATTGTGAGGAGTGATCTGCATGACACACTCACAATTGCGCAACACTCCAGGGGCCAGCAGGTGCTGATCACACACCTTTTCATTTTTGGCTGGAAGCTGAAAATGGTGCGCAATCGCACATTGCTCCTGGGCCCTGCGTGCACTTACCTGGTGTGCGGAGCCTCCGGAGCCACGCCGGTCGCACTTCCCACCCCAGAGCAGCCTAGGAAACTCCCAGGCTGCACTGCAGAAGGAAGAGGTGGGGCTCTCACGCGAGCAGGCAGCTTGTGTAGAGCTGAAGCAGCAGGAATGTGAGAGCCTCTCACCAAAGGCTGCTCGCACGATCCCTGTACCCCAGCGCTGGAAAGGGCCTAAGATGAATAGTAAGGTGCGGAAAGGGCCTAAGATGAGTAGCAAGTAACCCAAGGTGAGGATTCTGAGGAAACACCCTGAAGAGGGGTTTTGTCACAGGCCCCTGCACAATAAGATTTACCTGAGAGATTTCAGTCCTGTGCACACTCGTTTGTGAGTAAACCTCACTGAATTCCAGTCAAATAACTTCTAAATAAATGTACTGGACTGCATGTTGGATTTGAGGAGTACTGCCAAAAAGGTAGCATCTTCTGGCAAATTAGTCTACACTCAGCAGCAAGGATTCTACATATTTATCTAGAAATCTGGTTTAATGTTATTAGAATTCAAATCGCTACCTGCACATCATGAAGAAGAGAGAACATTTATTAGCCAGCCTGCAAGGTTTAATGTGATAAAAGATGAGTCCTTGAGAAAGTCAAAGCATTGAAGAAGAAAACAGGCTCGGGTGTAAGAAGGGAGGAAAGTTTGAGAGTTTTATCACTGAGCCATGAAATGAAAAGTAACAGCTGATGAATGGGAAAAACCAAGAGTTAGTGACAGAAAATAGGGATGCAAGATTTAAAAGGTGTGGAGCATGAACGGCTACTGAGTCTTCAAAGTAATTACCAGGGAATCATGGCAAACTAATTTCTGTAAATCAATACATCCGTTTGTATTGTGAGCCGAATATATGACTATTGTCCTTAGAAGCATCTGGCTCTGCAGCCAATTTAAGTCCCTGGGGAATCTTACTGCTTTGCATTTTTATATCTCTGAGCTAGTAGCTCTGCGACTGAGAAACAGGAATGACTATAGGCTTTTGTTTCAGTATTATAATAAAAAAAAGTGCTTGGTATTTTATTATATTAGAAAGGACAAGTTAATAAATGCAGATTATACAGGTGAAGGAACAGTAATAAAATAAAAAGAAAACCTCGAACTGGATTTTCAGATATTACTCTGCGCTTGTAGGCTCAAATGTAGCCTGTAAAAAAGTCATTGTAAAGATGGCAAAGGTTCATTGGAGAATTTTTTATGGTATTGTTCAGATTTAAATAAAACTCATCATAAATAAAAGAAACAAAAGCAACTTTCATGTTTAATTCTGAAAGGTTTTTCTTTAAAGGGGCAGGGACAAGTAGAGCTTTACAAAAAGGCGTTTTAATAATATGCAGTGTCATTTTTATTATTTCTGGCCTGCCAAGGTCAGTATTACTGGGAGCTAAAAGGCAAACTTCATGTAAGGGTTTGTGAATCAAGCGCTCTCCCAGCCACAGTGCACCAAAACGGAATCAGCAATAAGTACATTATGTTTCCCCATTGAATTTTAGATGTAAAAACAAAACAGTGGTTGGTTAACATCTTTTTACCTGCAGAAAATGGTTAGATACGTAACACATTTTTTTGTGTACATTTTCATTGCTATCTTTAAAGTGCACAGACAATTGATATTCAAAACCATATACATATTTATAGGCAAAATATATTTTTTAAAAAACCCCAGCAACTGGAAAAATTGTCATCTGAAGCTCTCTTTAGGCACAAGTAGATGTTAAAAGAGATGTGGAGCATTGTGAAGTTTCATTAGCCATTGGGGATAGATTAAAGCATAACAAGATAATGTCATATTATATGTTGTTATATACAGGCATGAATAGGAAAGATGAAGAAATGAATACCAAGGCAACATCTCAGTACCTCTTGAGTTCCATTTACAGAGCCATTTACAAGTAATGCAATCCCCTAGTGTCTACTCACAAGGAAGTCCTATTGAACTCAATGAATCTTCCTTCTAACTTCATAGGTCTAGGACTATAGGAATGCACTGTAAATAAAGTCTGTCTATTCACTGGCTTACCCATTCTTGGATGTTCAGAGGAGCAATCCAGCTCTAACCAGGAAGAAGACTACTGTATTATATTCCATGTATTTGGAAGACATATAATTCCACACCCTCATATTTAGGACCTTTCTGCACCACTCCCCAACCTGCCACACGGACGGGAGAAGGACGGGACTGCAATGATGGTCATGCATGATGTCATCATGGTCCCATCTTTCTCCTGTCCCTAGGTGGTGCAATCATGGAATAAATCATTGATGTGTTTTCCCCATCAATGATCCATGATCATGCCACCATTGCTGACTTGTCCAGTCTGCGGAGGGCCCAGAAGTGTAATGGCTGCGCTTTCTGCCCAGAGCAGCCTGGGAAAGTACCGGGCTGTGTTGTGGAAGGAAGGGGGACATCGCGCTTCCTTCATTCACAGAGGCAGCTAGTGTGGAGAGGAGCTCTCCTGTTGCACTCCCTTCCTGGCAGAACCACTGCTGGAATCCCCACAGGAAGACACTGGAAGAAGGTAGGGTGCAGAAAAGGCCATAGTCTTGAGTTTTACTTTCTATTCTTTCCTTCGTGTTTCACTGAGGCAAGCTATGTAACATAACTGAGGAGGAAGAGAGAGGAGTCAATGGTCACAATTGCACTCCTGCCTCTGGAAGTGGTGTGAGAGATACTAATCATGGGTTTGTGGATTGCTTCTCTGTAGCGTTTAAAGAATTATGGTTAACTAATTTCTTTGTAAAGGCAATGCTGCCAGATAAATAGCTGATTTGAGAGAACTCATCCAAAATGCCAGAAGATTGTTTTTCCATTCAGTTCCAGGTGTAGGGAACTTCAGTCACCTAGCCCTTTGGTTGCTGATTGGTTGTGCTTTGTACATTGAATTGCTATGTTGTGCCAATCTGCTGTCATTAATAAAGAAATAAAAACTGTACTTAATCTGAAAGACTGCCTTCCCCAGTGTTATTGTTGAGCAGGCCCCAATGTATAAAAAAGTCCCAACCTATAAAGAGCAACATATGAAGTGGCCCATCTTGGAAATCAAAATAGAAATAATGTAATGCAAATAAAAGTTAAAGGATTAATAAGAGTGAATCAATTTCCTGCCAAGTAAAAATGAAGCATATTTGGAAGATAGAATACTAAGTATCATGGTTATCTAAAATGACACTGTAGAAGAGTCTGGTTAAAAAAAGCAATAGCTGAAGCAATTATCTTCTTGAACAATGCAGGCTTTTGATGAACTCCGATCTAGGCAATGCACTCAAGAATGTTCCTTCTGAATTACACTGACAGGAACTAACTAATTAAAATAAATTATCAGTTAAGTTGGAAATTTTCTAACAAAAAAGAGCAACTAAATTAAATTTATTTTTAACTGAACAGAGTGATTTCAGTTGTCATTTCAGCAGTAGCTTAATTCCACAATTCAGTTTTTAATTACATTATTATTTAATTAAATGAGGAATGGTGCTGACAATTTTTCATTTCTCAGCTGGTTCCTCACCCAAAACCTATTCCTTTTTATTTATGCAGAACCTTTTGTAGGTCTCTGTTAATCACCCAGGACTCGTGAATTACAATGTTCCTACTACTTACTGAGGAGGAATTCCAGTAAAATTAAGGGCTTTTAAATTTAGCTAGTAACTCATTCTTCCCCTCCTCATCTCATTTCTAAAAATAATACAGGATCTAGTGAAATCAGCCATTTCTTTATATCCTATAAAATAGGAGGGTTTCAGAAAATTGCAGAAACACTTGAAATCAATGTGAAGTAAAGACCCAAAGGGGAAAAAAATAGCTTAAAAAATAATTTCAGATAACTCTCTTCTCTACTTTATAAAGTAATTTTTGACCAAATCCCACTTCTAGTCCCAATGAGAACAGACTTCTTGGATAAACTGCTGAATGGTAAGCTCGCACAAGTTTAAGCTCCATTAATTCAATGGGGCTAGTCTGTCTGGGACTAGCAATTGGATTTAGTTTCAAAGATACATCTAAGCAAACCTGCTGAATCCTTTTGCTAATTGGAGATGGACAGTAAAGTATTCTTGAGTGACAGTTAATCGTGCTACGTTTGCTAACAAAAATTACTCGTGTGAGGTCAAGTGATAACCTATGAGGTTAATCCTATCTATTGGTCTTACCTAAGACTTCTGTTGATTTACTTCTACTTAAAACTGCAAACACAACATCCTCTTTTAAATTATCCTAGTCATACTAGACTAAGCAAACTGAATGCTTGCCTGAAGCCATGCTAGAAAGAAATGACTTGAATGGCAATGTAGAGAAGCAATGGGGAGGGGTATTATCTGTGCTTCTTACTTTTGAGAACGAAATATGTCTCTGTGGGTAGCAATTACCTTCCCTGATTTTTCATGGCTTTTTGAAGGTATTTTCTTTTAATAAGGTCAAAACAAGAGAAACGGATGCAATAATTCTGTTTAAAAGAGTATTTGTTTAACATTGCACAAGGTGCTTTATTTACTGAAGTCACCCTGTGGTTCTAAAACAGTCTTTCATAATTTGCAGAAGTGTAAGATTATATTATTTTGTGTGGCATTTTCATTAAACTAATAATTAGATAATGATTACCAGTTATCTTTAGCAGTCATAAACACTACCAGGGAGCATTTGCTAAAGGGTACAGCTTAATGGTCTGAAAATACCACCACTGAGAATAAAGCCATCATAATGATATAATTGACTGCTACTGTTTTTTAATGGCAGACATTTGTTTACTGTTGTGTCTCATGCAGCCTCAAGAATGAATCTCCATCCAAACAGACAGGACATTTTGGTCTCCCAAAGTCATGTTTGGTTGCAGAAATCACACAGAACTGGCCCTACACAGCATCCATGTTACTACACTGCCAAATCAAAAGTTTTAAAACAAGATCCCCAAGTTTCAGCCATGTGCCTTTTTTTTTTTTTACTGTAAAATCTATTGCTTTATGTCTTTGGAGTACCATTTTGTCCCACAGAATGTAATATATTGGGGCAAAAACTGATCTATGACATATTGTAGATGAAACATGACATAGAAAAGACAATGCTAGACACATGGATGAGAAACCCTTACACCCCAGCCCCATTGAAAGCCAGGAGCTCAATAAGTGCATCCTCACATGACCAACATGACCTATTGGGTTCAGGAAAGACCAAATAAAAATACAAAGCAGCAGCCAGAGATAACATTTGGGAAAAGCTAGGGCCAAAGAAAGGTATCAATTCAGAAACTTTGCTAGAAATCTTTATAAGAAGTATTCTTTACTATATAATCCATGAAATGAACAAAGGAACACAACAAGTATTCAACGCATGAAATACAAGGAACCGACAAAAAAGATAAACTGCAGTCAGTTCCTTTCTAGACAAAGCAACATTTACAGTCAGTCTACCCCATCGAAAGCAAATATGTGTTTGCATATATTTTCAAATTATTTTTCTTGTTCTGGAGTAGGTGGGGACGGTTTATATAATTCCACATTACTTTTGCTTCATAATAGGGTAGGTTGGTGTGAGAATTCAGTTGCTAGTGAAAGAAGCAGGAATGGGGAAAAGCAGAAATTTACTATACCTGGTCATAGCTGTTTCTGTGTTTCATGATCTGAAGTGTAGAAATACAATGAAATAAACATGTTATACTTCAGAGGAAAAGCTCTTTAAGAATGACTCTAACAGTGACCACTGTAGACCTAAAGATGAGGAAACATAATGCCATCACCTGCAAGCTTTGTGAAATCTAAGGACAATGTGCCCTCAGAGCATTTGTCAACTCCAAGCATAGGTGAGAAGCAGCCTTTGAAAATGTGTCCATGTGCAAATGGAAAATGTGTCTATGTGCAAGGGGAAAAGATCAGTTCCATGGGAGAGCAGCAAGAGCGAGCAACCTCTCCTGATTCTATCCAGGTAAGATCAAATTGTGATACCCATGTCATGAGAAGCAGCAAGATAAAGACCTGGTGCAGACATCCACAGAAAGTTCGCTGTAGTGCCGTCAGTGATATTATTCAGAAATCCTTAAAGCCAGAGAAGGATACAGTCCAAGAAAGAGTGCTAGAAACTTTTGAATTCATAGAAAGTATTCTTACCATTCATGTATTCAGGGCGTGGAACAAGAGGGATCCGTCCAAAGTCAATATGTTGCAGTCCACTGATAACATTAAGCTGAAGACATACATTTACTTACGAACATTAATTGTGGAACCTCCCTGCCATCACTGTGCTAGAGGCAGTGGCCTATTGCTACTTGAAGAGATGTATCCTGAATAGCTTGAAGATATGGATGAACTGTGATATCCAGTCTCAAGACACTGCCACTTCAGAGCAAGAATGAGCCTGACGAGATTTTATGAACTCATAAGACACTCGAGTTTCACCAACAAGAAAATAAGAACAATGCATAGTCACTTATAATTTGGATACTTTTCTGGTTGTGTGAATTCTACTTGCTGAGCAGGTTTGAACATGGTATATAATAGGGACAGATTTAGCCACTGATGACTATCAGATAGTTCAGAGATAAATGCCATGTAAACATGGAATAAAATTCTATTTGGTGCTGCAGTGCTAAGTTATCATGTTCTACTGGATGGGAAGCTTGGGATGCCATGAGGAGCCCAGTTTCATTAAAATGTTTGAGCAATATTGGTTTAACCTAGGCCCTTTTCACATGCAGTTTCTTTTGCGAGAGGGCCCCTTGAGCCTTACGACACACTCCCATTTACACTCATGAGCCTAAAGTGGGCCACACAAAGATTTTTTTATTTTCGGCTCTAAGCCGAAAATACTGCGTGGTCGCACAATGCTCTTGAGGCCCTCGCGCACTTACCTGCCCTGCGGTGCGTCGGGTGAGCCGGGCCGGTTGCACTTCCTCCCCCAGCGCAGCCTACAGCTCCCAGGCTGCACTGCGGAAGGAAGGGGTGGGGCATTTGCACGATGGCTGTGCGACCGGCAACCCAGCTGCAGGAGAACGGAGGAGCGATGCGAGTGCCTCGCGCAAGAGGCTGCTTGCGCGAACGGCACCCCCCACCTCCACAAGCAGGTAACGTGCGGAAAGGGCCCAAGTTTCCACAATGGACAAAATGTAGTGGAGTACATTTTTTTTAACCAGCTGAGAACTGGCAGAAATGTTCCTAACCAAAAACCTAACATATATTGACACTGTCCAATTGAATAAGTCATACATCCCCCCCCCCTTGCTGTTACTTTTACAATAGAACATTTGATAAGAAAATCAGCAGAAAGGTGGCCATGTGCAGGAAATTTGCTTGCAAAGCCACTGCAGCATCCAAGTGACATGTTCTTGCTGTGTGAAGGTGGCTGGCACATTGCGAATCACTCCTCGCAGCAGATTCTATTTTTTATTATTTATTTATTTTTTGCAATAAAAGAAGGGGTGACAGCTACTCAAAGAAAATACTCCATCTTATGTGAACATGTATTTTCTAGCTCTAGGTGGTTAGGAAACTGGAATTCTCTTCATTCTATACTTGTAAACATTTTTATACCTTGCAAGATATTTGAATCCTCATGAGCTCAGAAAATACCACAGAAGTTGCCCAACACAAATACACACACACACACACACATTAAAAATCTCCCTCAATGGGGGTTACAAACAACTTTGCCACACTATTATACTCTGTGGAAGTAGCAAGCAAGTGGCAACATGCATGAACAATTTACTATTTTTTAATTGTTTTTTTTTCTATGCTAAGGTATTCTTACTTGCGTTTGATATTGGACTGATGTTTGTTGTTGCTGGTGTTTTGATTTTATACAATAGACCCATTGATTCAATGGTGTCATGGTGAATCAACACTTAGGCCCTTTCTGCACCTTACCTGCTTCCCATGATGTCCTGGCATCATCCTGGCAATGCCTTTCTTGGAATGGGAGCGTGTCCCGAATGCTCCCCTCCACACCTGCTGGCTGCAGGTGGATGGTAGCAGCTGGGACATGATCCTTCCTTCCACAGTACAGCCAGCCTCCTCCTGCACTGTACTGATGAAGGAAGCACCTAGATAGTGCTTCCACCCTTTCAGCACGGCCCCAGCCAATGCAATCATCACACAAAAGAGCCTATTACAGGATTTTTTCCAGTAATAGTATAATGCATGATCACAACAGCTGGGGACGTGACAGGAGCAGGACCTCAATGACATTGTGCGATAGCATGTGTCACGGACCAGCTTCAACATGTTCCCATGCCAAGATGGGGCTGTAGTACGGAAATGGCCTTAGATAAATTACACTGATTCACTGGTGGGTGAATAGTAAGATACAGGAGAAAATATACCATAGATAAATAGATGCATGGTAAATATGAGAAGAACAGGGACAACAGTTAATTTTACCCAGCCTGTCTATGAAATCACAGTGGCCAAGATCTGCGATATCCATTCTTTTAAGAAAAAGAACCATACTTGTCAGTTTGGTTTCCTGTATTTTGGCTGGTGATAGAAGGTGATAGAAGCTGTGTGTAAGTTCTTCAAGATAAAGACACAAATATTTGCCTGCCAGAAAAATTAGTAACAATCTCATTTTATACATTGTTTTGTTGTACAAATGATTGTTTAAAGCTGACTATTTTTTGTTTTTGATATTCTGTACCTGAAGATCTACGCACAAGTTGCTTACGTATTTCAGCTTGGGCTTTTGCTAATGGGACATATCACAACAATTTCTGCTCTGATTTGGGCGTTATATAGCTTCCAATATAAAAGGAAAGATCAGCAGGGCAGAGAAAGAATGAGGGAACCAACGGCAAATGAATTTGCATTGAGTTTTTGCTTGGAAAGTTGATTCCTTTCCACAATATTTATTGATTCCTTTCCACAATATTTATGATTGTTTCTCTTGTCTTGAATGGTAAAATGAAAGCACTTTGATAAATTGATTGAAACAGCATTTGTTTTCTCTGTATCTTTGTAGTTTTGCTGTGATGAATACTGTGATTTTATGAAGAAATTATTTTCAATGAAATTCACAAGGCAGGATCCAGTCTGCTGAAGCTGCAGTGAGTGCCAACACACAGAGTATTTCTATAAGCTTAATAGAATTCTAGTTTGCCCCACTTTTCTGTGAATACTTGAGTGGACATCTAGGGTCTTTCTGCATTACACTGCTACTATATCTTATGGAATTGCAGTTTAGGGAGGCACATTTGGAATTCTCAGCCAGAGAGCCCTTTGGGCTCAGTAAACTACAAGCCCCAGAATCCGACAGGATGTGGAAAGTGGAATAATAGCACCATAACAGTGTAGTGCGGAAAGGCCTATAGAGAAAACTTTCGAAGAATATTGGTAAACTGGAGGTTCATTTCTCCAATACAGTAGAGTCTCAATTATCCGACATGCGGTTATTCGACACTCCGGATTATCCGACGTCGCGACGGCCTGGGGCGTGGCTGTGGGCATTTCCACACCCCCAGACACGCCCCGAAACGCCCCCAGACACGCCCCGAAACGCCCCCAGACACGCCCCAGACACGCCCCCAAATGGCGGCCGCCATGGGGTGTCCGGGTAATCCGACCTTTTTGGTTATCCGACGCTGCGGCCGCCCGTTTGCGTCGGATAACTGAGATTCTACTGTATCTGTATCCAAAATCTCTTCCGTCATCTCATGGAGACATATTACTCATGTTCCAGAGCCCAAGTAACTTACATCAAATGGACTGGAGAGAGAGAGAGAGAGATGAATGATGATAAGTTAGTGTCAAGTACGGGTCTCCTGTTCATTCTAATAGCCCCCAATGTTGCCTCCACATGCACATGCTTTTGATTGGGTGGAGAGTAATAATGAAAAGCTCTGCTGAAGGGCATCCTCTGCATCACAGGTGGTAAATATCCAGCCCTCCAGATGTTGAACTGCACTCTCTACATGCCTAATGATTGGATGTGCTGGCTAGGGCTGATGTCTGGAATTTCAACAACGTCTGGAGGTTCACATGGCACCCACCTCTGCTTTACATGCAGACATAGTGATGCTAGTAGACTGGATTGTATTTATAATGTATGGCCTTTACAGGAAACTATGGTAACTGTTTTTCTGTACTGTTGAATGATAAACCCACAACATTGTCAGGTTATGTTACACTGCATCTAAGCTATAAGCCTCAACAACGACTGATACATCAAGATATATTCACATGGATGTTTTGAAAGTGCTCACACACGCACTTGCATCTTGACTACGAACTTATGCCAAGGTGGTTATATCATGCCAGAGTCCATAATGGGGCAGATGGAAGATCACTATTTTTAATGGAATGTCTCTGTTTTGTGGGAGTTGCATGTAGGGTAAAGAAATATGGTGGTGTCCCTTGATTAAATTCTCCTTCACTTTTCACCTTCATTCCCTCTGTTGACTCACCATCCTACTGTCTAGATTTAAAATATAAGCTCTTCATCAGAGGAACCCATGTAATTTAAACCACAAGGAGACTCTATCACCTGTATGAGAAGAAATATTTACCTTTTTCCCCAAAGCCGATGATGTATTTCTAAAGTGTAAACTGCAGGAGAGAGTAAGCAGCATCTAATTAGAGCAACTGAAAATAGCTGGCTTCAGTCTACACAACATGAAATGATACTTTCCTCTTAATAGAAAGCAACAACTCTAGTTAACACAGGGGTGTTGCTTTTATGCTAGGCATTTATGATGGAACTGCCATGTCTCAAGTACTTGTTTTATGCTGTCCACACAATGTTGTCATCAATTTTTAATCCTCTGTATTATTTCAATGTTTCGTCCATAATATCCTATGACAGAAAATATGGCTTTTTTGATGATGGAAGACTAGCAAAATCTCCACAGACAGAGGTGTTTTCCATGCTGTTTTTCCATCCCTTTCCTCAACAAAGGCATGGTTTGATGTGGGCCACAATATATTAGGTAAGTGAACCTTTCACTACTCAATGTATATCAAGTGCATGTGGCAGTCACATGGTCTGCTATATGTGGGCAAGTAGTTGTGGAGAGCCCAGAGAATTAGACAGAGTTTTTATGTATTTTTCAATAGCACAATCATCACAGTGATGGTAACATGTTAGTAATGAATACAGTGAGTCTTCCACACTTGCAGGTTTCACTTTTGTGGATTTGATCATTCACAGATTATTTGCTGTCACCTCTGCCACCTCCCTATGCCATTTTTAATAGGGACTAGAAGCCTCATGAAACTGAGAAACTGCGAACGAGGCTTGTAAGTCCCTATTAAAAATGGTGTGGGGCAGCAGTGGAGGTGGCAGTAAGCCCCACTAGCCAACCACTTCTGCCTTGTGGAGGAATACTGATACCTCAAAGGAATCCATGCTGTATTTTTGTGTGTTAAATATGGTTTGGGAGGGCCTAGAGTCATTAACATTTTTTCAGTTTCACAGGAGTCCTAACCCTAGTGAATGTAGAGGGATGATTATAATCCAGTGAGTTACTTTCTGGCCTGTAGTAAGGGTAACAAATAATGACTTGTTGAGTGATCAGAGTATGAATAACCAAGTTGTTCTTTTTAAAACCATCCCTTCCTGCCATCAGTTGAGAAGTACTTTGATTTATGCTAATTTATTGTGTAATAAAATTGGGCCACCCAAAGCCCCCCCATCTCTTTTCCTGGTAATTACAGACATCTCCCCATTTCTCTCGGTATCTATTCAGAGATTTATCTTTTAACAATATAGTGAGTTTATCTATTTGTATCAGATCATATATCCCATATAACCATTCATCTATTTCTGGCACTTTCTTTTTTTCCCCAGTCTCTGGCAAATAATAATCTGGCTTTAGTTATCAAATATAAAAATATTTTTCTATTTTCTTCCCAATAAATCCTTCAATTAGCTCAACCATGTTCAACAAATAACATTCAGGTAACATGGGGAAATTGTATTTAACATTTTTGAAATTTCTATATGGATGTTTTTCCAGTATATTTTGGCTTTTTTACAATCCCACCAACAATGAAAAATGTCCCTCTTCTAGCCTTACATTTCCAACATTTATCATTATTTCCTTTATAGATCTTTGCAGGTTTTGTTGGTGTTAAATAGCATCTATTAAACATTTTATAATAATTTTCTTTAAACGTTTGACATCTTGTAAAATTCAGGTTTTTCCATGTTTGTTCCCAGTTTTGTAATTTAATTGGATGCCTAACATTCTGAGCTCATTTAACCATCGTATTTTAATCGCCTTCTGCTCAAGATTCCATTTTAATAATACTTTATAAAATTTTGAAGTTAACTGTTTATCTCCTCCATCCAGAAAAACATCTAAATCTGTCTTTTTGTTATTTATCTTCCCTTTCCTACAACCCTGTTTGAATCTGGAGAGCAAGTGAGCATATACGAACCACACACAATCAACCCCCCCTTGCAAGAGTTCCTCTCTTTTGTTAAACATAAGTGTGCTATCTTCAAGTTTTACCAAATCTTTATAAGTCCACCACTTTTGAATTTTAAGCTCATCTTGGTGAAAGCTCATCTCGGTGAATTTTAAGTTCATCTCGGTGAATTTTAAGCTCATCTCAGAGATATCCAGAGAGGGAGCTTAGGGCACAATCTCTCTTTGAACTATTTTCATGTAAAATATAAAATTTTCCTTAAGGGATCTCAAAATTATTTTTCTGTGGTGGTTTTTTGGAGTACCACAGATAATAACGCAAACCATTATCAATACCTGCTCTTTCGAAGAGCAGAATTTTACTGTGTTCTAATCTCATCCAGTCTGTAACCGAGCACAAAATATTAGCGTGTAGATAGAGCCTAAGATCTGGGAGTCCTAGTCCCCCTCTTTCTCTAACATCGGTTATGGAAGTCCATTTAATTCAGGGTTTCTTCCCAGCCCAAATAAAGTTGGTAACCTCTTTCTTCCATCGTTTGAAGACATCGGCCTTTATTATTAATGGTGGGTTCTGGATAGAAAATTAATTTGAGGTAATAACACAATTTTGATTGCCGAAATTCTTCCCAAAAGGGAGAGTTTTAGTTTCCCCCAGATTCAATCTTTTTGATCTCTTTCCATTTCTTATCATAATTATTAAGAAACAAGTCTTGATTATTCTTTGTTAACCAAATTCCCAGATATTTAATCTTCTTTTCTATTTTAAATTTAATTTTGCTTTGCAGATCTTTCTCCTCGTTTGACACCATATTTTTAGTTAACAGGGCTGTTTTTTCTTGATTAATTTTGAAGCCTGATAAGTCCCCAAAGCCTTCTAGCATCTGGTTTAAAGAATCCAAAGAACACAACGGGTTTTCTAGTATAATGATAATAAGCTCGTACTTTCAATTCTGTTTTTCCAATCCTAACCCCTCTTATAGCTTCATTTTGTCTTATCTGAATCAAAAGGGTTTCTATAATAATTAGAAAAAGTAACAGCAAAAGGGGACAGCCCTGTCTAGTACCTCTTATAATCTTGCAAGCTTCAATTTTTTCAGAGTTAATAATTATTTGGGCATGTTATCCAGTTTAAGAAATTATTACCACAGTTCATTTTTTGGAGGACTGCACATAAAAACTGCCAGGAAACATTATCAAACGCTTTTTCTGCATCAAGAAAGATTAGGTCTAGTTTCTTCTTTTTATAAGATGCAGCATGATGGATTACATTCAGAATCACTCTAATGTTATCTTTTAGATGACAGCCCGGTAAGTAACCAACCTGATCTTCCTGGATCCAGTTTTTTCAGCTTCTCTGCAGGAATCTTCATAAAAATCTTATAATCAACATTAAGCAAAGAGATCGGCCTGTAGCTTGATAATAGTTTAGAATCTTTCCCTTCTTTTTGGGGCTCAAAGTCACATTAGCTGACTTCCATGATTCAGGGATTTCATTTAAGGTGATTGATCTATTAAGTTGGTCCACTTGTTCTTCAGTTAATTGTGGTATATTAATTTCTTTTAGATAATCCGTGATTCTTTGGGAGGTATTGTAGTGCTTTATTCCATCTGCATATAAATTTGAAAAATATTGATTAAAGGCTCGCTTTAATTGTTTTTATTGTTGTATCATTTTATCTCCAATTCTTACTTCTATAATTATTCTTTTTTCTTTACCTTTTCTCAGTTTACATGCTAACCATCTACTAGGTTTATTAGCTGACTTGAAGTGGTGATGTTTCATATATAACATTTTTCTATCCAATTGTGATTCTAAAAGAATTGCATGTTGTTTCCAAAGACTTTTAATTTCTTTGAGAATTCTATCATTATTTGGTCTCATTTTAAGTTCATTTTCTTTCTCTTTCAATAAATTAACTATTTGAGCTTCTTTCTCTCACTGTTTCTTTTTAATTTGAGCTTCTTGAGATATAGTCAGACCTCAGAAAACTGCCTTAGCAGCATCCCAGATGGTGTTCATGGGAGTCTCCTTGTTTATGTTTTCTTGGAAGTATAAATTTATTTGCTGTCTGAGTTGTTCAACAATGTTATTATCTTCCAAAATGTTCTCATTTAGTCTCCACATAGACTCAGCTTTTGGCTCTTTCAAAACTAACATAATTGGATTATGATCTGATAGAAATTAGGGGAGAATATCAAATTTTTGAATCTCTTTTATTAGATCTTTGGAAGCAACAACATATCAGTTCATGACCATGATTTATGCCTTTCTCAGAAATAAGTGAAATCTTTTTTCATCCTTTTTTTGGCTCCAAACATCCATCAATGTGTACTCTTTCATGTAGTTTGAGAAGTTTTTAGGAAGCTTCCCTGTTTTAATCTCTTTTACAGATTTTCTGTCCATAGTTGGATCTAATACTGCATTCCAATCTCCCATCAGCAAGATTTTCCCATAATCATGGTCTGCAATAGTAGCAAAAAGTCTATCAAAAAACTGGGATTTGTTCACATTCAGGTTATAAACGCCAATCAACAGAATCTTTGAGTCTCCCAATCAAGTTTCCACCCCTATAAAATATCCAGATTCATTAGAAAAAATCTCTTTAGGAGATAAAGGATTGTTAACATACATCACTACCCCTCTCTTCTTCTTCTTATAGGCTGAGATAAAATATTAGCCTAATTTAGGATTAAGTAGATAATCAGCATCGATCTTTCTAATATGAGATTCTTGTAAATAAAACACGTCATATTTCCCTTTTTCCAGGTAATGAAATATCTTCTTTTTCTTCGCCAGCTGGTTCAGTCTGCAAACATTCCAACTTACAATTTTAAGATCCCTCATCAGTAGATTCTTCCAGTGTCTCCTCTGCCTGTTCTATGGATGAGACAGTCTGTTCCGTCTCTCTTTGTTCTTGTTTGTCTTGATCAGCTAAGTTAGATATCTGTTTGTCTTTAGGTACTAACTTTTTTATTTCTCTTCTTTCTTCTTCCTCTTGCTCTATCTGTTCCTCTTGGTCCTCCTCGCCTGAATCTTCTTCTACTTCTTCCAGTTCTTCTTCTTCACCTCTGGTAGTTGCTTGATGAGTTCTGAAAAATTTTCAGATCTATGTTGTAATTGCTCTTGATTATCTTCTTCATCATTCCTTCTAATTTCTTTCTTTAATGCCTCTTGATTTTTGTCAATAAAATTCTTCGCCTGTTTCTTAGATGTTATAGTAATTCATTTCCGTTTAGAAAAGAATGACAAACCTTCAGGATTTCCCCACTTGTAGTTGATACCTGCTTTCCTGAGCAGCTGCACTGTGAGGGGGGTATACTCCTTTCTAATTTGCAAGATCTGGCCAGGAACATCTTTATAGATCTTGATCTCCTGGTTTTCGATCACTAATCTTTTGATGTAGCTCTTTTGTATATCAGGTCTTTGACACATTGTCGTAAAAAATAAACTGCAATATCCCAGGGTAATTTATTCCTCTGGGCTATTGGGGAGTTAACATGATAAATCTGGTCTATTTCTAGACCTAGTTGTTCCACTGGCCATCCTAAGAAACTGCACCAGTTCTGATATCACCTGTTCTTCTAAGTTTTCACATTTTTTTCTCCTGGAGTTGTCTCAGTTTCAGACATTTTTGTCTATATCTGCATTCAAATATATTATTCATTTAGTGTAACTGAACTCGTGTCTCTTTAATATCTGTTTTGACTTCTTCGACTTCTTGAACTTTGTGCTCAAATTCTTGAAGTTTACTGTTTATCCTCTTCACTTCTGCTTTCATTGTTTCAAATTCTTCTTTTAGGGAACGCATTTCTCTTTTCAAGTCTGCCTTCATTTCTGCCCAGGTTTTTTTTGAGTTCATGAGTAATGTTTTCTGTGAACTTCTTCATTTCCTTGAGCATTAAAGAGTTCATAGTAGAAGCACGTGTTGAGGAAGCCATTGATTCAGATTGAGATGCTCTTACTAAAGTTTTGATTTAGTCCCAGTTGTTGCCATTTTACACACCCCTATCAGTTTTGGCTAAACAAAATTTTTCTTCTTTGTAGACACTTATAGACAATCAATTAGTCTTTCCACAATAAGTTCTTTAAACTAGCAAACAATAGGAGGATCTGCCCTTTCTGTAATTCCCTAAACTTAATATAAGTAATTGGTAAGTACTGTATTCAAAATTAATCACTAAAATTATTAGTCTTATAAATTTTTTATCTAAGCTGATAATCTAATGCCTTAGTACTACGTGCACTATATATATATATCACTTGTAAAAATAACAATTAATAATCCAAACTGTTTCGTTATATATTATTTTCTCAAATGTTATCTGAAAGAAAAAGTCTTATCACCCTTATTTATAGTAATAATTGTAAACTCAGCTTATTCCCAATATCTTTCTATAAAATCTTCAATAAAATTCCCAATAGATTCTCAGCAAGACTCAGGTGTTCAATGTACAACAGATCTATACCAGCAATTAATTTAAGTCTGCTTTTTAATTCAGTAAGTTCAATTGATTTTTAGTGACAGTGACAAATTATACAATCTCAATACATTCTAATCAGTCAAATCTGCAATATTATATCTTAAGTATTATTGCTATGGTTCTTATAAATTAGACACTATCTTCAATGGTCAATACTAATCAGTAATCAATAATCAGTGGCAAAAATGAATTGTTTGATCTTTTACACCCTCAATAATTCCTGACAGCACTGGCTTAATGGTCAGTATTAAGTTAGATATATACAGTCACCATTTGATCCTTCTTACTTGCTTAGTAAACCACAACAGTATATATTTAAATTGCCAGCAGATGGTAGTGTTAGCCCACACTCTTGTGTGGCTTTAGAAAGCCTGAGGAGTTAATATAAATGTAGATAACAATGATCTTATCTCAGCTGAGAACAGTTGGACCTGCTGTCAAGAGCCCTTGAATGTTCCTTGGAAAAGTCCTTGAAGCAACTCAAGTTTAGGCTATCCAGGTGGCTGTCTTTTCCATCACAGAGTCTTCTAATGAACTCTTATAACTACTTCGAGAAGCTGAAACCTTAAACAGTAACTTTCGAATTGCTTCGCAAAGGTCTTCCCCATCTTCTTGCAGGTTAAATTCAACCTCTCTAGGACCTTAAATTAATTTTAGTCACTGTCACTGTAGTAAATCCAAAACAAAAATATCAGGTTTTAGAAAATCGTATAATTATATAATCCCCAAATCTGTGAATACAGCAGCAAACCGCAAGAGTAATCCAATTTAATTCAGAACCAAGTCTTTCAAAAATAATTTTTGTACAGGAATTTACGTGTTATCTGTATTGACTGTATCCAGTCTTATAAAGCAATGACAATTAAAATTCCCAAAAGTCTAAAGGCTTCAAGGTTCGCATATCCTCAAAACTTCAGATTTCAAGCCCTGAATCCCAGCATCTGTATCTATATCCTGAGTTGAATCATCTATTTCAAAAACACATAGATTTAAAGAAGAAGTTTAAAAAATAATAATCAGATTCCCATTCTGTTGAATTGTCCCAATAGAAATAATAAGAATTTATGAGTCCATATAAATAAAAAAGTCCGTATAAATCTGAAATTCCATTATTATTTTATATATATAATTATATTATTAATTATTATTATTTATTGCTTCTCAATAAAGGAGAAAGAAAGAATGAAAAAAAAAAGGAAGAGAAAAAAAGATGAATGAAAAAAGAAAAAAACAGAAATGCTTTTCTTAAGATAACTAGCAAGATTCTTACTATTAAAAATGGTGGCACTTGGGGAGGAAAAATTACCCAGTCTTGCTGGCTATCCCACTGTGGCTTCGGCAGCTCCCAAGTTTGTCCTGATCGTTCCGTGTGGGATGTCTCCAATTGTCTTGGAATTATTTCTTAATATTCTGTTACCCTGAACACTGAGACCGTTTCAGAACTCTCTGAGCCCCTGGGGTCTCTTCACTTCTTGACGAGAACGTCAATAGGCTTCCAAATCTTTCGAAGCTAAAAGTAGCCGCAGTTTTCGGTTTTCACCTCCGCACAGCTGCTGGAAGGACAATCTGTCATGCTGCCATTACCGTGCTGTCCCGATGATATGCAACCATTTTAGACAATTGTGATGATGTACAAAAGAACACAGGGCAATATATATGTCATTGCACAATGGGGATTTCAAAGATGTAACAGGGCACCATGCAAGATCTCCCATTGGACAGTTGGGGTTCCCATCACACAAAATGTCATTGTGAAAGATGGGTACATTTTTCCACCTGGACACAGGGCACCCATGACTGTCTATTGTTGGGAAATTGAGAGATCTTTAGTAATAAGTTTCCCAATCAGCAGAGTACTTTGTAATGCACAAATGGAAGCTGAACAGATTGCGAGTCCCACTTTATCATTTCTACCCCAGAAATACTTAATCTAGCTCAAAATAAACACAAACAGTTTAGTTAAAAATATGTAAAAAGGATTTACTCACATAGTTTTATGCATAGTTTACACAGGTTCAAATTCTTGAAGAAAGTAAGAGGAAATTAAGCAGTCACATGCTTGCTGGAAATAATCCTTGTTTGGAGATCTCAGAGCATGCTTTCAGGACAAAAAGTGAAGACAAAAGAGGAAGAGGAAGCAAACATGCAAGGGGAAATGGGTGTTGACCAAACAACAGGAAGTTTACTCTAGGCAGTCCCCTCTATGCCTACAATACACATGCAAACTAACTAGCCAGTTAATTAAGCTTGCAAAGGTTGCCACTTCCAACATCTATTGCCCTGTATTCTGGATAACTATTACCCTGTAGCTCTATTCAAGGCTGTTGCCCCCCCCGACCTTGTGTTGTTGCTACATAAGGGCAGCCTGTCCTGAAAAGTGCTATTGTGCATTGCAATACTGTGCAACAGTTACACTGATTGCTCCACTTGCGCAATAGTCCCAATGACACAGCTATAACAATGCTCCCTTCCTGCAAAGTGTACTGTTGTGCAACATTGCAGTTCTAAACTGAACAATTTAAATTGGTTTACAATATCATAAATTCTCAACAGGATGCCAGCTCTCATCTTCTAGATATAATTTATCTCTCTAGTAATTTGTTAACTTCTGCCAGTTTATTTACGTTTCTTTTCTCAATCCCAATATCTATAACAAAGGCCACAGTTCTAATCCATACCAAAGATTCCTTAATGCTTGTAGTTACCAACACTTTCCTCTTGCAATTTTTGCAAGTCTTTTCTTCATTGGGCTTGCGCATTCTTTCTCTTTCACTGGGATAAAGGGGAACAGGAACCAATTCCCTGAGATCAGGATTTAAATTAGCTCCCTTTTCTTGAATAATTTGGTAGGCTTTTCCAATTTCCTATAAGCAGTAAAGACATTTTTTTGTGAGCATTAAAACAGGCCCAGTGTGCCAGTTCAAAATCTATTCTCTTTTTTTAATGGATTCTATTTCTATGTTAAGCTCCAGTGGCAAAAATATAACAGTCATAATGCTGATTAAATTGGGAAAACTGTAACAGAAGCACTATGCATAGAAACCTCACATACTATAATGTGGTAATTATGTTTCTTCAAGAATTTATGTTAGTCCAGGAAAAGCCTTCTTTCTCCCCCAGCCCCATTTTTGAAAGTGCCATTGTCTGAACAGATTTTGGTCATCTGACAGTCTATCATAACTGGAGACCAATATTTCGGACAAATGCTCTAATACGCATAACAATATGTTAACATGCAACTGGAGCAGTAATACTGAAAATTATAATACAGGCATTTGATTTTCCATATCAGTGTGCTCCACATGCACTGCCCAGACACAGTGAGAATTAATTTGGAAGAATCTCTATCTGGTTAACTTTGAAAATTGCTATTATGTTCTTAGTCTAGTTAGAATTTAAAGTATCAAAAGTACCATAAATTGTGTATGAAAGCGGCTAATTTTTCTTCATCACTATTATAATAATTGAACTTATACTGGAATTGTAAATTTACTTTATAGCATTCTTCACAGTGTCAGATGAACTCTCTAGGGGTAATAAAAATCAATACAATGCTAAGGAAACTATTAATTGAAAATTGTTTGAGAATTTAAAGGCACAGAGGTACAAAAACTGAATGGATGAAAATAAACTCCTAAGTCTCGGTTAAATTATGTCATTATTTTTCTTCTCTTCTATAAAATTATTGCCTGCATTATGAGAGAAATATGCAATGTGATTTAAAAAGTACTTTTCCCTCTTCTGAAGTCTAAAAAAAGAAAATCTTCATCTGCCTATTGTTCCATTTCTTCAAATGCCTTCTTATGTTAAAACAGTTACAATAACACATACAGAATCAAAACATTGTGCCAGATAATAATTGATATTTGTTTCCTAGCAGGAGTTTTAAAATTACAGATGGAAAGATCTCTGAAAACTCCTGACACAGGATATCATGCAGTCCTCTCAAATCTGACCCTCTCCAGATGTGGGGAACTGCAAATCCTATCATCACCAAGAATCACAGCCAATGAAGTTCTATATTTAGAAGGCAACAAAATATGGAATACTGGTTACTAGGGATGGACCAACCAAATCCGAATTCCTGTGCTAAAATAGGCAAACCGAATCTTTCAAATCCACCAAACAGTTTGTTGGAGACTGGGATGCCTGAAAACCTGGGAGACCACACACAAGGGGAGATGGCAAGTAGGTGAGTTTTTCCCTTGGAGTAATAATGGCCTTTGCTAACAATTTCAGAAATTATATCTGGGGTTGTATTCTAATATATTTAAATTGAACATTTAATATTTAAGTTCAGCATTATTTTCTGTGCTGAAAATCAGTGGCTTGTATAAATGCTGGGGTCAGTGGGTCTGACGCTCAGAAGCAGTGGGGCAGAGGGCAAGGTCACACAATCTCATCCAGTGATTGCCACATATAGTCCAGTGTACCTCCTTCCACAAGACCCGTGTGCCTGGTTGTAAACCTATAGCTAGAATAAGATGAGAAGTGAAATATTTGTCATGGTTTCTCATGAGCCACATAACAAGCCACATGTAGCAGAAAGGAAAAATTGTTTCTAAAAATTGGTGTCTCCAGGGCCCACCAAAGACCTGATTGGCTGGGAGGTACAGTCTTCTTGAGATTTCAAGAACAGCTGAAAGATTCCTTTGAACAGCTCCTCTGCAAAGCTCTTTCATACACAATACTGGGGTTTGTAGTTTTACCAGGTGTCACAGCCTTCTCTGCCAAAGTGTGCTGGTGCATAATCAAACTACAAACCTCAGGATGCTAGAAGGAACTATGCAAAGAAAATCCAGTTTTGAGCTGGATTATCTCTGTACTGTAGTATGTGGCGCTGTTTACACAGGAAGGAATATGTGGTATTAATCCACATTTTCCTGCCTGTATAGAAAGGGCTTTCATGTCATTTTCAAACTGGGGAGATCCTGAGGCAAAACTATGACAATTGTCCTGGCCAGATTTCTTCAGAGGGAGGTTTGCCTTTGCCTAGGCTTCTGCTAAGGCTGAGAGAGTGTCTCTTGCCCAAAATTATCCTTCTTTCCCTTGCTTTTTAAACCCTTTTTTAAAAAAGGATTTGAAAGATTCAAGATTTGTGAGTTTCATGGATTCCCAGAACCTTCCAGGGATTTGGATTTGGAAAATTCTGGATTCATTCCATCCCTACTGGTTATCTCTCTGAAAAAACCATGCCATCTAGATGTGACATAACAATGATATTCACAGTAGCATTGTAGACAGCATTTCTGAACCATGTGGGTTTACATGGGTTTCATATAATGACTGGAAACTGCATGCATTACTTGTTGTTCACAAGTGGTGTACACTTCCAGAACAATATTGTGCAGAAACATTCAATATGTATGTGTGTGCGAGGAGGGGGGCAGGGAGACAGAGTGAGAGCGAGAGAGTGCATGTGTATGGCATGTCTCTGTGCGTAAGTATGGGCAAATGCATAAAAAGACACCACACCACATCAGTATTCCAAGGTGTGCATTTCATTTT